>CAUZXS010004232.1:42500-64202 GCA_963585895.1 Sepioteuthis lessoniana
TATTTTTCTTCCAGCGAGAAAAAGAGCTTGTAACAATTTTTGGCTTTTTAACCATCTCTTAGCACCCTCATGACAAATTGTCAATTTGTCCCCAGAAAGACTCAAATATGATCACGTAATTGATAAAATTTCGTCAAACATTTTTTCTTGTTTTTAATCAAAGGCTGAAGTAGATATCTTATAGTAATTTTCTTCTGGTTCAATCAGTAAGAATTTATTTTAGACACCCGGTTTCTTTTGATGATAGCGGTGAGGGATAGTGTGTTGTCTAACAGTTTAAGCCAGCTGAGCTGACTGTTGCTATTGAGCTTGAGTCTTACTGAGTGCTTTGTTTCGCCTAGTGCTTAACTAAAATTAGCTTAATACGCATTCACTGAACTTCTCTGTTACGAGTAGGATGTGCGACGAGGTCAATGTTTAACGAAATACAACTGATTTGAATTAACTTTTTCTTCTTCACAGGTTTCTATACCAAGGCTAATGAGTCTAGACCGTCCTATTATTTTCCTATAAAAGGAGGGACATTAGTTTCAGACCGTTCCGAAGTTTATTAGCGCTATGTGAAACGCAAACTCGTCCACGATCTGAACTAGAGTCGCCAGGTCTATTTTCTACGGTCAGGATATAAACAGGTCAAAGCTTAGTAAATGACTTAATTCATTAGCTGAAACTACATACAAGGAATAAATCTGGTGTTATTTCATTTTGGAAAAAAAAAAAACTTGTTCCGTTTAAATTATGGTATCCGAGAGCAGTGTTTTAGTTTTATTGTTCGATAGTTCCATTTTGATACTTTTTATATCTTGGCACACTGTTAACCGAGGCAGCTGCTACAAGTGAAAGGCTTGCCAATGTGGCACTTTAGAGCGGCCACGTGGCCTTCCACTTGCAGCAAGGGAGATTTAAATGTTGTCCCTCCGCCGGTCACTGCTGAAAGAGAATGAGTTTCCTCCTTTTGTCGGGACGGTCCCTTTTCTTTGCGCATGCGTCGCCCCTATTCCTGTCTGAGGCCTCTGGGAGTTTCTGCATATCTTAATAATTATTTTAATTCAATTTAGATTTTTTAAAATTATTTATTCTCTACAAAATCAAGTCTCTTAGTGTTAAAATCCACAATACGTTAAACTACAAAATATGTTTCTATTCCTTGAAATATGGAAAGATTCAGAGTTCATGGAAGTTGACTATTCGGCTATCGACCGAAAAATGTAAAATTAATTCAAGCCAAATTAAACTAAATGGTGCGGAAAGTCACCATAGCGTCGCGTCTTACGTGCTGGACTGCGACATCGTAGTAAACGAGTTCGAACTCTACTTGCGTTACTACATTGACTTTCTTGGGGAAAGACATGAACCCCCTTATTCCCTCTCCCAACTGTTGATGAAACAATACGACTACTGTCTTTCAACAAGGATGACTTTGGCATTGAATAACCCACAAAGGTTGATATATCATTTAAACAAACAAAACCACTAATTGTTTGTCAGTGATGAGAAAAATTAGATTTCATTTTGGACGGCTGCGGGCTATTGGCCTAATGAGTAGAGTGTTCGCCAATGATCCGGGAGACCAGGGTTCAATCCCAGAAGAAAAAGTTGGCCGTTTATGGCAAGAAAACTTTTTCTTGTTATACAAATTTTCCCTAGGTTTTTATATTTTGCGCTTTTTGCACATCCATTGTTGATTTAACATCACTAATATTATCCCTCATAGTCCTGATGATGGTTCATTAGAACCGAAACGCAATAGTGTTGACTTGGCTTCTCAATAAATCTCTCCTACTTGGTTACCTTGTTATCAATTTTTCTTATATATATATATATATATATATATGAAGATAAAAGCCAAACTTATTTTTATTTGCTGCTTCTAGTTCAATATCGTATAGCTGCGGATAAGTCAAGAAATATTTACGAGATGGAAATCAACAAATACAAGTTAATCAACGAATAGGTGAAAACGTTTTATTTTAAAAAGAGGAGGCGCATTAGTTTTGAGGCAAAGATTATAATATGCAAACTTGTGTAACAAAGGGAATCGTGTTGCAAGAACGCAATCATTTATTGGAGCTCTGTAACCAAGGCTTACAACACGTGGATGACATCAAATGGGTAAGATACACACCAAACGAAATTATTTTTTAAAGCGATGTCCATGTAATGAAACTAAACTGAATCTTATGCCATAAAACCCAAACCAACCATATCAACAATTGTCGGTTGTTTAATGCCAAATACTCTTTATACATATATATAATATATGTGATTTGAAAGCACTTTTTGTACGTAACATTCTCGATGTTGCACACACTTAAATGGTTTAAAGTATTGCTATATAACAGTTACAATTTAACATCAGTCTTTTTTTTATTTGCGCACAGTTTGTTCTGTTTGACCTATAGATAGGACCCCACCTGGTGCAAGCACTCTGGGCCAGCCTGGACCTGGGAATAATGGAATGAAGAGGTACACCACATTCCCCAACTCTCCCAGACTGGATCCTCACTTTCAGATGATCTTAAGTTTTATTAGGACTCTCGTTGGGGGGGGGTCTTACTCCTCTGCGAAGATGCAGTCGGTGTATTCTACCGCCCCAGCCAACAGGGCTGTGAATCTGGTGGTAACTCCCCATTTATGAGGCTCTGTGGAGTATGGATTCACCCCTATCCCCATTTTTCGCGGGTCCACTCTGAGTCGTAAAACTTTTCAGAATTTCTCAAAGAATGTTCAGAAATTTTTTACGCATTAAGAAATTTTCAATGAATTTCTGTGCAAACTTCAGAAAATTTATATATATATATATATATATATATATATATATATATATATATATATATATATATATATATATATATATATATATATATAATCTGAAAAGTTATAGAAACAATCATAGAGCAAATCTAGATAGTAAGATTAAACATCATCGTCTTTATATATATATATATATATATATATATATATATATATATATATATATATATATATATATATACGTGGTGCATTCAATAAGTTTTCAGACTTTTTTGTACAGGCATTTAAAATTGTCGTTGACTCTTGAAAATTCAGTATATTATTGCTATATATCTTATGAGATGACTAACCAATTTTTATGATTTCAGGTTCAATTGAACAGCTTCAGCAGGAATTGGAATACACCCTGCTAAAGCCTGGTTGTCACAACTGGTGAATTTCAAAAATGCAATTTGGACGCGAGGACACTTTAGAAGAACAATATGCAATAAAATTGTGTTTTAAACTTTGACAAAGCGGGCAAAATGATCAGAACGATTGAAAAAATGAACAAAATACTCAAATATTACAGAAAATAAAGAAATCATAAGGCATCGAATGAAGGATAATCTAGATTCGATGCCTTGTGATTTCTTTATCTTCTGTAATATTTGAGTATTTTGTTCATTTTTTCAATCGTTCTGATCATTTTGCCCGCTTTTGGTTTTTCAGTAAAACCCTAAATCAATTAATACTTCTTGTATTGTCCCCCTAAATAACACCAAACTTTCACAGAATATCAATTAATATCGTATTAATTGTCGGTAAAAATTATAGAATAGAAAACAACTTAGATAAAAAGTTATTCCTACTTTTTCTGACGAAACTATGCCATTCTGAACATTATGTCCGCCACTGTATACACACACACACACACACACACACACACACACACACACACACACATATATATATATATATATATATATATATATATATATATGCTTTGTAAATATATACGCAGATGCACGTACAGATATGGTGGATTGTTTGTTTAGTTTTATGGCATATCAACCTTTGTAGGTTATTTTACGCAAAATTTTTTTTCATGCAAGTAGTCTGTTCTATTATAAATATTTCAATTTATCATGAGTACATAGTTTAATTGTCAAAAAAAGTTTCTATATCAAATTATGAAGTTTATTCAAACAGCATCACTGGAACCTCACCATCAAACTGTTTAATGTTATATCTAGGACACTCGTTAGTTGGGGGTAGGTCTTACCCCTCTGCAGAGGAGCATTCTACAGCCTCAGCCTACTGGGCAATACGCAGAATTAATGTCAAAACTGTTATATTTCAGATAATTCAGTTTAGCATACGTACAAAGTTTAGATGTAAAAACAGTTCTATTTTGAGCTATTCGGTTAAGCATATGTACCCAGTTTAAATGTCAAAACAGTTCTATTTTAAACAATTTAGTTTAGCATAAATACGCAGTTTAAATGCAAAAAGACAGTAACGTCAAGAAACCACTGTTTAGTTCTATTTAACCCATAGATAGGACCCCTATCAGGTGCTACCTCTTCGGGCCAGAGTGGACCTGGGAGCGATGGCAATGATGGGGTACTCTGCATTACCCAAAGTTCCAGAATTACTGGAACCTCGCCATCAGATTGTTTACTATCATAAACAGGATACTCGTTGGGTGGGTGGGGTCTTACCCCTCTGCAGAGAAGCTGTCGGTGTATTCTACAGCCCCAGCCGACTGGTCATACGTACATAGAATATATATATATATATATATATATATATATATATATATATATATATATATATATATATACGTATTTACAGAAACAAACATTTATATATACACACCCCATATTTCTATACATATAAAAATGTGTTTGTACCTATGTACACACACACGCACACACTATATATATATATATATATATACATACATGTCCATACACATGTATAACAGCGTTTACGTAAATATTTACATGTTTATATACATATTTCTATTCTTTTTTATTATGTATATTCTAACATTTATTTACTTGTAAACAAACATATTTTTATATTCATACTTATGTCTGTATAATTATATTGTCACGTGGTCTATCACTGAGAGGAGAGAAATAATGAATTTCCCCTACCCCTCCGTGTTTGAATTAACAGGCCGCCAAAGACTGATCGTTAAAAAGAGGAATAGGAATGTAGGTCAATTCCTCGCGACCGAAGTAACAAATCCAGGTCAGAATGAAAGCCAACAGATGTTTACACTCTGTGACCGGGTGAAAGAGATAGTAGTCCGAACGAATCGCCTGACAGAGGAAAAAGGCTAAATGATTGGCCAGAATCCTAAAGCGGAAGTAGCACCCTTTTTCGTCGGCGGAAATAGGGATAAAGAATATCAGTTTTTAGGACAGCAGTTGGGGTGACAAGATGTGTGAACACTGTGGCAAAGACTCCAGGTGAAGAAGCGGAAAGCTCTTGGACAAGATGACAGACGCATTCAAGCCGAGCTATGTAAAATCCCGCTAGCCCGTAAAAGAGAAAATACTCTCAGAAGGAACCCGCCAAAAAAAGCTAAGAAAACATTAAGACTGTTTCTCCCTACACTCTTCCTAAGTATTGCAATTACATACTCTCTCTCTCTCTCTCTCTCTCTCTCTCTCTCTCTCTCTCTCTCTCTCAATTTAAAGAAAGGAGAAAGAAAAGAAAAAAAGAAGAAAGACATTTGTATTTTTGATATTATCCGCCGATGATATAGCCGACACGCTAAATATGTGTGTGCACATGTATTAAAAACCTTGTTATATTTTATATCTCTCTTCGTGTCGAAATTTATTCATTGTGTTGTCTGCCTATCAAATTGTCTTTTGCATGCTACTTTTCAGCTTCATTCGCCTCATGTTATTCTCGCTAAATTGTTCTATTCGCCTTTAAAAATATGACACGGGAAATTGGAATTGTCGACTACGATAAATAGTTTTATTATATCTAAACCTAGAGGCCCATATCTTCTATTATCCTTGGGGTAGGAAGAGGTAGTGGCCTGGTGGGTGTGTGTGTAATGTGAAATTTGGAAACCCCTTGCCAGCGGCGGTCAGTCTGGCCCCAAATTAACCCCAACATAATCTGCCAGTTCCTATATCCCGAGAAAGGAATCTTAACTGGAACTTATTCTGTGAGGGATCAAGTCCCAGGCTGCCCCGTCTTCTCACGTGCGAAAAATAAACTCCCGTCTTGGGATAAATATTTTAGGCCGCGCCACAATATGTACATCGTTTATATGTTCATCATATGTAACATAAATCTATATTTAAATCCTGCCAATAATGTAGGTTCACACACCTACGAACAAGTTTAATGGTTGGAAAATTCATACAGATAATAGTTGGATAAAATTAATCCTTTTAGAGTTTCTTTTAATATTACTGTTCATGTATTAACGTTAATAATAATTTAGGAATACTTTTAGTGTTATATCTACGACACTCGTTGGGAGGAGGTCTTAACTCATTGCAGAAATACAATCATTGTATAATACCGCCCCAGTCGAGTGGCTTACCATCGAAATAAGAAGCATTAACTTCTGAGCATCTCTCGTCAGGTAATGTTATGTTTTGACCTTTTGACCCGGCCAAAAATGCCATTCAAGGTGGTGCACCGGAAGGAAGTGACACATCCCGGTCGCTGGAAATCGGAAGAGGTTGCGTAGACGTTGAGGCGTGTCTATATTACTGCGTGGGAGTTTGAAGGTAATATAAGGCCGACGAATTGAGGACAGTGGGAGATAGGCGAGAAGGAGGGCAAGCAGTACAGTGGAAGACGGAAGTAGACGCGATGTAGTAGGGAAAGCCAGCACACAGAAGAGTTTACTCCAGGGTCCGGTTGAGCAACCATGGAGAACGAGAAAGACACAACGCTGACGGCCATAACTTCGGGGTCAAAATATTTCAGTAATGTTCGGTCCCCAGCTACCTCTCACACGCAAACTTTGAGTAACCCTTTTCGAAACCTTACAAATAAAGTGAGAGGTAAAATATTTTATAAAGAAGTCTTCCTGCGTCTTCTTTCCTGCGTGCGTCGTTTATTCCTGTGTCTTTATCATCGGGCGTCTTAATTATTATTGCATCGGTATGTATCCAGCATATATATGTATATTTCTGCATGAATCAGCAGATGACTATATAACAGTAAAAAATATGATTGAGATCTTTTATGTGGATTCAACTTTTGATCATATACTAAGATTAGCTTAGTTGAGGTACAAAATCATTAGAATGAGGCACTCAGTGAGACTAATCCTCACTAACACTGGTTTGCCAATCCTGCTTGCTGATCATTGCACCACCTGAGAAACCAATGATTCAGCTTTTATTTTAACAATTAACGTGAGTAATTTTATCTGACAAAGATTTTAAAATAACCACGTCCTCCCGCCCTTTTTTTTTTTTACTCAACGTAGGTAGGGTTTTCCAGCTAGTGTTTGAATATGTCAAAACTGAAGAGAAAAACAGTAATGCGAAATTATTTAATTTTGCGCTTGGATTAATAGACGCTTAAAAAGAGAAGTAATGTTTGCGTGTTATTTTACTCTGATGAAGAAATGACGTCAACCTGACGTTGAATGTAAGGCTAAAAATGGCCGCAAACAAAACGGACATTTTGTATGTGTCGGTCGATTAGAGACGCTGTGCATTGTAACACAGATTAATCTCTATTCTAACTCTTAAGTAATAATTCACGAGGCATCTAGTTCCAAGGTAATTTCTTCTAATTTTACTTTGTCGTTTTGCTGGGGATATTTATTTTATTTATCCGAAAGCTTACAATCAAATAACATCAATGGCGAAGGCTGAAAAGATACGATACGTCAATCAAAATTACTAAAGCAAGAAAACTGATTTGTCGTTGTGTTAGATCGATGTTAAGTCAGTCCCAGTGGATATTCATTACTTTACTAATCTTGAATCAGACAAAGCTAGAGTGAAGCCTGGTTGAACTTTGCTTTTTGAGTCAGTAAAGGTTTGCACTATTTCGATATAAACAGTGCCCGGTTTCATTTCAGTTTTTGTCTTTTCTCTACGTTTTTTTTTCTTATTCTAACTTCCCTCATTTTCCATTTCTTTTTTATTCGACTTCCTTTTTTGTTTATTTTCTGATCTTTTTTATTTCTTTTCATGATTTGACATTTCCATTTCTTTCCTCTTCGTTTTCTGGTTAATCATTCATCTAATTCCCTGTTTAATTTTGTTTCTTTTACTTCTGTTTATTTCTCTTTATTACTTTCCGAATTTTTACATTACATTTTTCTTCCCGTTGTTCCTCTTTCTTCCTCTCAGCTTTCCCAACTTCCTTCTGTCATCTTCCAAACTTCATTCTTTCCTTCCATCATCTTCCAGACTTGATGGAAGGAAGAAATCTAGAAGATGATGGAAGGAAGGATGGAAGGAAGGAAGAAGTCTGGAAGATGATGGAAGGAAGGATAGATGGAAGGAAGAAGTCTGGAAGATGATGGAAGGAAGGGTAGATGGAAGGAAGAAAGTCTGGAAGATGAATGAAGGATGGATAGAAGGAAGAACTCTGGAAAATGATGGAAGGAAAAGAAGTTTGGCATTTGATGGTGGGAAGGAAGAAGTCTTGAAGATGATGGAAGAAAGGATGGAAGGAAGGAAGACGATGAAAGATCTTCCAGACTTCTTCCTTCCCACCATCAAATGCCAAACTTCTTTTCCTTCCATCATTTTCCAGAGTTCTTCCTTCAATCCTTTCTTCATCTTCCATCATTCCTTCCATCCATCCATCCATCATTCCTTCCTTCCATCATCTTCCTTCCCACCATCAAATGCCAAACTTCTTTTCTACCATAATCTTCCCAGCGTCTTCCTTTCCCTCTTTTTACCATCTTCTGAAGGTATTTCTTGCTTTCAGTCGTTCATCAATTTGACCACTCAATCTTCTAACCTCCTAACCCAACATCATTTAAAAAACCTGCTTCCTGAAAAAAAAAAACAAAAAAAACGCGTGGGTGGGGGGAATAAAAACCAGATGGATTTCATAAAACTGTTTGTCATTTTTAATAATCTTAAAGCTACTTCCTACCGACAGTCGACTAAGATGGAAATAGATTGCTTATTAAAATCCAACGGGCATTAACATTTTCAACAGCATCCAAAAGAAAATCATTTACAAAATAATTATCGACATTAACTCAACCTTCACTATGGCAAAAACATAACCAGAGCTACAACAAACGGATTGTCCCAAATTATTAAACGCTAGTACAGTACAAGGATAAAAAAACCCCAAAAAAACCAAAAAGAAAGCGAGATTTATCTACGCAAGGATCACTACTTCTGTCTAGGATCAGAGTGTAGTACATGTTCATCCTTCTCTGTAAGTAAGTAAAATCATTAATTGAAAACAAAAAAAAAAAAAATGAAAAATATTTGTTGAACTGTTTTTATAAACAAATTCCACGAAATTTGGTTTGTTGGGTTTTATGGCATATCAACACTTGTATGTTATTTAATGCAAAATCCTGTTTATGCATAAAATATTAAACATCGGTTTTGTAAATAAGTATTTTGTAGGTAACTTTAAACAAGTCGGAGCTCATTTCTTTGCACTCAGTAAAATAGTTTCAAATATTCCTAAAACTAACTGTAAAGGATGCCTCAAAGGAACTAGAGGAACAGACAATTTGATATGCATTGATCAGCACACCCTTAAAGAGAGCAAAGCTCGGCGGAAAAATATAGCCATGATATGGATTGACTTCAAAAAGGCCTATGATATCATCCCGCAATTCTGGATAGTAGATAATCTGAAAATGTGCAAGATATCCGACAAAGTCATAGAATTAATCGCGGAAGCCTTGAAAAATTAGAAAATGGAAATGAAAACGGGGTGGGGGTGGGGGCTTAACAGAGATGAAAATCTAGTGTTATCTTCCAGAGAGATATGTCGCCATTACTAGTCGTAATTTCTATGATGTTACTCGATTACAAACTTAGGAAGTGTACTGGGAGCTACAAATTTACAAAATCGAAAGAAAAGATTAACCGCCTTGTGTACATAGGACTGACACAAACAATAAGGACATACATCCAGTATATACGATCGGAATTTGATATTGAAAAATGTGCCATGCCGATAATGAAAAGTGGAAAAAGACAGAATTACAGACGGAATAAAACTGCCAAATCAAGAAAAAATCAGAGTGCTTGAAGAAAAGGAAAATTACAGGTACATGGGAATATTGGAAGTGGACACCATCAAACAAGTGGAGATGAAAGAAAAAGAAAAAATACCTCAGACAGCGAGAGAAGCTCTCGAAGAATATTGACGTCACCTCGATTTTATTTAAATCTCAGTAAATGAAATTTATAGCTATGGGGATATTATTATTATTATTATTATTAGGTTTTTGGCTTAAGTTGGTTATGTTGGTATTATATTGGTTGCGTTGGTATTACGTTAGTTGTGTTGGTATTACGTTGGTTGCGTTGATATTTCGTTGGTAGCGTTGGTTATTATACTCTCACTAAATGTTGATGGAAAATAAAGGTGGTGGAGAAGAACTAAGACGTCGTTAGATTTTAAATGAAGGTTTTAATGGCAGCATGAAGTAAGGGGTTTACGCTGGTATGCTGCGAATCTCGTAGGAAGGAAAGAAGGTTGGAAGTTGTTAGAGTGTATCAACTAATTTTTTTTTAACTAGGATCCCTTGGTCTAGAAAAATAGACGCAAGGGAGTCCGTAAACTAGATGGCTCTCCTCATAGTGGTTGACGCTGCTGCCGCTATTCAAGAGCAGACAATAAAACGTCTGTTCCTATTGACGATTTCTAAGGGAGAGAGAGAGAGAGTTTCGCGGGCTTTCTTCAATTTTTGGTGCTGCTAGGAAAGATGGTTCGGGTTGAATAGGACAAGTCATCCTGATTGGGTGAAAATATTCGGCGATCCTAACGATCAAATTAAATTACGCGCCAAACAAAAATACAAGGTTCTTTCTACTACAAATTGCTTTAAATTATTGATATTGTTGTCTCTGTAACATGCAGTTGTATTTATATATAAACCCAAATAGCACTTTATAGCGTAAAGGTTAATTTGCATATTGACCCAGAAGATTTTATTTTGATATTTCCTTGGTAGTATTGATTTCAAACTAGTTTTATTCAAATAAATATATTTTAAAATAGGTGAGTCCACGAAGAGATTTGTATTTTAACAAAATAAATTTAAAAAAATACAAATCTCTTCGTGGACCTACCTATTTCAAAACATTTTTTATTCTCTCTTTGAACCTACAACAAATAAATAAATAAAAATCTCGTTGATAAATCTTAATATGCATTCATTAACAAGAAGAAATAACTCATTTTTATTCTTTGTCTAATTCAGTTAGATAAGGTAAATTTAGCGATTAAAGCAGAGAATGATTGGAAGGGCTGTTTTATTCTTCCATTATACACCAGTTTCAAATAAGTTTAACGAAATTCAATTTTAAGTATTAAATGCTGATTTTTTTTATTTTTGCTTTGCCCACGGATATTTTTCAATATTCACACACACACACACACACACACACACACACACACACACACACACACACACACACACACACACACACACACACACAAATCCTGCATATAATTTTTAAAAGAAATCAGTTAAAATAAAATTAAAATAAGCACGAACTTTTTAAATGCGTTTTTATTTCGTTTCGTTAGACTTTCTTTAATATATTTTATTACGTTAAAATTCAAGTACTTGCAAATATTAGTATTAAAAAATAACAATCCAGTATAAACCGGATTTCCCCTTCTCAGAATACCCCACAAATTAGATCACCATTCCCATCATGCACCATAACAGTATATAAAGGATTACCGATCAGGTAGGAATTACTTGGTTTGATAAATGTATAGGTGAAAAAAAGATTGACACGAAATCCCATCGACTTTACGCAATCCTAACGCGTGCATATATATATATATATATATATATATATATATATATATATATATATATATACGCGTTCTATATTAAACAAATCAGTTTAGTGTAAGTACAGTTTCTTTGTCAAAAACATTTCTTTTTCAAGCTATTCAGTTTAGTCAAACAATTCAGTTTAGCATAAGTATGCCGTTAGTTCTATTTAACCCATAGATAGGGCTCTATCAGGTGCTACCACGCCGGGCCAGACTGAACCTGGGAGCAATGGCAATGAAGGGGTGCTCCATATTCCCCAAAGCCCCAGCATCACCGGAACCTCACCATCAGATTGTTTAATGTCATATCTAGGGACGTCTTACCCTTCTGTAGATATGCAGTCGGTGTATTCTACAGCTCCAGCCGACTGGGCAAGTGTGTGTGTAAAAATAGATAAAATAAATGACATGAAAGCAATATTTCAATTATTTCACCTACAACATTGATATTTTCATATATTCTAATTTCATAGCTTCAATAATAGTCCTAAGTTTTTTTGTTTTCAAAAGATCGGTAACAACTGGCGCTCCTAGATATGTTGCTCGGAAAACCATATTGATAACTTTTTCCCGAATTCTTTAAAAAAATTTTTTTTTTTTATCAATGATTCTGATGAAGCGCGTAAATGGCGAAACGTTGTATTAAATAAATACTCTAATTGTTTTCTGCGCCATATATATATATATATATATATATATATATATATATATATATATGATTTTCAATTTTTTTTCTTGTTACCGAGTGTGAGAAAAGAGAAAGATTAGATTTAAAAAAAAAATTATGAATCTTCACTTTTCTGATATTTTCCTCGTGTAAATTAACTGAATTCTGTGAAGAGTTCCGATAGAGTATATATTTTACTCAATGATAGTGGCTTGGAATTTTTAAAATCTTCTTCAAAGCAACTTTTCCATTAAATCAAATTCGTTGGTATTCACTAACGAGAGCTATTTCATCAAATTAACGTCAATGACAGTTGTCAACCGACCACATTCTCTTTTTTTTCTCTGACGTGTTATCGCCAGTGAGTAAAAAGGATGAAATTTATGCTCATCTGAAAAAAACTGACAACCAATTGAAATTACTTCATCGTGCATTAGCTTAGATCCTTTCCATTGTGTCAGCTATGTCGTTTTCCAATGATTAAAACTGATTGATTTTAACGGCATATCAACTGATCTAGAGTTACCTTATGCCTTGAGGTTAGGGAATGACGTTCATTGTACATTCATATTTACATTTTTGTGCAGTATCTTAAGATTTGGTTGGGTTTTATGGCATATCAGCCATTGTGGGCTATTTAATGCCAAACCCTCTTTATACATATACACACATGATTTGTAAACATTTTGTCGATAACATTTTTAAACTTGCCCAGTCGACTGCTTTTCTGCAGAGGGGTAAGACCCCTCCCCCAACACTAAACAATCTGATCCAGTGGGGGTGTCCTCGTGATGTAATGGTTAAAGCGATGGACTGCCGAATCGTAATAAGCGAGTTCGTACTTCAGTCGCACAATTACATTCACTTTCGGGCAAATTCACTGGGGAAAGGTATGAACCCTCTTATCCTCCCAGCTATGGGTTAAATACTACCACTACTGTTCTTCTAGGAGAATAGCTGTGGCATTAAATAACCTACGAAGGTTGATATACCATTAAACAAAGAAAGAAACCAACCAATCTGATCCAGTAATGCTGGAGCTTTGGGGAATTCAGAGTACTCCTTCATTACCATTGCCCCCAGGTCCACTCTGGCCTGGAGTGGCAGCACCTGATAGGGTCGTATCTATGGGTCAAATAGAACTAAACTGTGTACTTGACTTACTCATTTGTTTGAAATAAAACTGTTTTTGACCGTGAAACTGCGTACCTATGCTAAATTGAACTTTTTGATGTTGGTTGGTTGCTTTGATTCACGGCAAATCAACCCTTTTCGGGTCTTAACACCGAATCAAGTCATTTTGATGAAAGTTTGTTTGTAAAAAGGTCTTCGTATCTTCCAATATTTATTGATGATGTACAGTAATTTTTAGCTACTCATTTGCTTTTATATTCTTTGGTATTGTTTCATTTTAAACAATTCAGTTTAGCAGAAGTATACAGTTTAAATATCAAAACAGTTTTATTTCAAGTCATTTAGTTTAGCATAAGTACGCAGATTAGTTCTATTTAACCCATAGATAGGGCCCTATCAGGAGCTACCACTCCGGGCCAGAGTGGACCTCGGAGCGATGGCAATGAAGAGGTACTCTGCATTCCCCAAAGCTGGGGCCTCACCATCAGATTGTTCGTGTCATAAACAGGATACTCGTTAGGAGGAGGTCTTACCCCTCTGCAGAGAAGCAGTCGCTGTATAGTACAGCCCCAGCCGACTGGGCAATAAACTCATTGAAAGAGATCTGTTTATTTTAAATAGAACTAAATTGCGTACTTATGCTAAATTGAATTGTTTGAAACTGAATTGTTTTGACATCTGTTTGTAAACAAAACTGTACTAATACTAAACTGAATTGTTTAAGATTTAATTCGGCGTTAAATGATCCAAAAAGGGTTGATACGCTACCACACCGAGCAAGAGTGGACCTGGGAGCGATGGCAATGAAGGGATACTTCGCATTCCCCAAAACTCCAGCATTACTGAAGCCTCAACATCAGATTGTTTAGTGTCATACCTAAGATATTTTTTTTTTTTTTTTTGGTGGCGGGGTCTTACCCCTCTGCAGAAATGCAGTCGTTGTATTTTACAGTCCCGATGCGAAGAGAAAAGCAAGCAGTCACGTTAATATTCTTCAACGATGAGTTGCACGCAAATCACACAAACACAACACCAAGAGCTTTTTAAAGGCTGTCAATTGTGGACCAAGGTGAAGTAACCTGCACCTGCAGTTGTTTTTGAAACCGACTCTGGCTTTGTTAAATGACGCTCTTTTTTCTTTTCTATTAAAAAGTTGAACGTGTGCAATTTTTTTTTTATTTATTAGGATTTTTTATTTTTCTTATTTCGTTTTGTCTTTATTTCATTCATTTTCCATTAACTGGCTCACAGTCTAATTAACAGCTTTTTATAATTGATTTGTTTGACTTTATCGGCATGTCAACTTGTCTACGGTTATTTTAAGTCAAGAGTTTTTATTTATCCGCACTTCCCCACCAGGCAGAATTTGATACAATGTCTTTTTTCAAAGTGGAGGCTTAGGAGAAGGGGGAAGTTGGGCACGTGTCGAAACTTGGACAATGCTGGACATAGGATCACTGGGTGCAGTGTGAACTATGCTAGACTTTGCTAAGTCTCCTGGCCTGTATGTCAGGTGACCTTGGTGGTCATAGTTTCACTACATCTGGAGGTCCAGTGTAATGTGAATCTATGCTTGTCATTGATACTCTCCCCAGACCAGCCGAGGCTCGGTACAATCAGAATAATCTCCGGGACAGGTAAGTATTTTATGCTTAGAGGTGAGATACACGCATTCATAATTATAACTTTGGTGTAATTGTTTCTTAAGGGTTTCTTTATACCATCATTGATATGGTTTTTTTATATTCCTATCAAAAATGCAAACAATTTACAGTTTCAAGTATTCTTACTAATAATCATTGTTTCCAGTAATTATTTTTATTTGATAATATTCATCTGTTTGTGTCAAAGATCGGTACTTGAGTGTAGTTCACGTGTTGAATTACGCGTGAAAGTGAATGGTCACTTGAGCGTCCGGAAGGGAAGATTATATGCGCATCGGGGCGTTCCACCATGCGCAGGTGGTCTCGTCCATTCCCATTGTGTTGATTGTCTGTGAGCCTCGGAGTGGCTACACTAGCGTCCATAGATGCTGGCCCACTCATTGGGATTTGTTTGTTAGCTGACGTCAGCCGGGCCAGGCGAGCTCTTGGCGAGCGCCCCGGGGCCTGTTCTGGACTTCGGTCCGGAGCGTGGCCCTGGAAAAGGAACAATGGCAGACTTGGGGCCTTTAATTAGGCACCTAGTTTCGACTAGGCTACCTTCGGGTGGGCGAGCTGCATTTTTGTCTCCTTTGTCCCCCATGCACGGCACTAGACCAAGCGTCTAGTTTAAGCCGTTAACTGGCATACGTGCCCGGACCCACATTTGGGTTCGTGAAACTGCTTGCCTCATCAGGCTCACATTGCACTAAGTGAGCCGATGAGCAGCACAGACCAGCAGGGTTCGAGTCTCGGCTCGTTCCCGACCTCCCCTCCCCTTTATCCCCACTTTAATCGGCCTTCGGGCTTTTGACCTTGTGTCAAGTCGTGTCTGGTGGGAGGCAGCGACAAATACCTGGCCCACTCATTGGCATTTGTTTGTTAGCTGACGTCAGCCGAGCCGGGCGAGCTCCTGGCGAGTGCCCCGGGGCCTGTTCTGGACTTCGGTCCGGAGCGTGGCCCTGGAAAAGGAACAATGGCAGACTTGGGGCCTTTAATTAGGCACCTAGTTTCGACTAGGCTACCTTCGGGTGGGCGAGCTGCATTTTTGTCTCCTTTGTCCCCCTTGTACGGCACTAGACCATGCGTCTAGTTTAAGCCGTTAACTGGCATACGTGCCCGGACCCACATTTGGGTTCGTGAAACTGCTTGCCTCACCAGGCTCACATTGCACTAAGTGAGCCGATGAGCAGCACAGACCAGCAGGGTTCGAGTCTCGGCTCGTTCCCGACCTCCCCTCCCCTTTATCCCCACTTTAATCGGCCTTCGGGCTTTTGACCTTGTGTCAAGTCGTGTCTGGTGGGAGGCAGCGACAAATATCTGACGTCAGCCGGGCCGCTAAGTATTATTTTCTCCTGTGCGTTAGGGCAGTAGCTTCTTCAGTTTGCACAGTTATATGGTTGGGTTTTATTGTATATCAATCTTTGTAGGTTATCTAAAGCCAAATCCATTTTAATAAAAATCTGTTCTATTTCAAGCTATTCAGTTTAGTCAAACAGTTCTAATTCAAGCAATTCCTTTTTGGTTTACAGATTTTGTTTGCACAGTTAAATGCCGAAACAGTTCTATATTAAACAATTCAGTTTAGCATTAGTAGGCAGTTTAGTTCTATGTAACCCATTGATAGGGCCCTATCAGGTCCTACCATTCCCGGCCAGAGTGGACCTGGGAGCTATGGCAATGAATGTGTGCTCCATATTCCTCAAAGCCCTAGCATCACTGGAACCTCACCAGATTTAGTGCCATAGTCGGTGTATTCTACAGCCCCAGCCGACAGAGTTAATGTCAAAACACTTTTATTTCAGATAATTCAGTTTAGCATAAGTACAGTTTAGATGTTAAAACTGTTTCATTTTAAAACAATTCAGTAAAGCATAAATACTCAGTTTAAATGCAAAAAACAGTAAACTCAAGAAACCACGGTTTAGTTCTATTCAACCCATAGATTGGTCCCCTATCTGGCGCTACCAGTCCGGGCCAGAGTGGACGTGGGAGCGATGGTAATGAAGCAGTACAGTTATAATTTCTAGTAAATGATAATAATCCTTAAACAATTATAGCTTCAAGTAACTATTCTTAATACAAATAATTTATACATAGTTATATTGCATCAAGTATTCCTATTGAATCGAGCAACGTGTAGTGTCCCTCTCGCAAGAGACTTGCTTCTTGAGAGACACTACACTGAGATGTGTGAAAACTCAATACTGTGGAGAGTGTGTGTGTGTGTGGGGGGATTGAATCCCATTTGAATATTTGTAGCACTCTAACATTCGTGCTGTGTAATCTAAATGTTACAACATTAGCTTAGTTCCAGGGTGCCTCATCCCAGACAGCACCTTCCTTATCGCCTAAAAGAAGCAAAGGCTAGATTGATTGCCAGGTGCTTGAGGCGCCTATGAAAGAAATGAAACTGGCTTTGAATCCCATCACTGTTAATGCTTGAAAAATCTTTTAGAAGTAACTTATTTCTAAGTCTATGATTTAAATTCGATGTGAGGTGGTCAGAGTTGGGGTTGTGTTCTATGGCATATCAACTCTTGTAGGTTATTTAATGCCAAATCCTGTTCATATATATTTGTTCTCAAATAGTTTGCTGGTAATATTTTTAACGAACCAAAAGTCCATTTCTTTGCATAAAGTGAAATAGTTTCAAGTATTGCTATGTAACACTAACAATTCTATTTCGTATAAATAATTTGTTTACAGTTAAATGATTTTAAACATTGTTATTTAACTTTAACAATTTATCATCAGTCATTTGTTTCCACATTTAAATGTTTAACTGTTCTATTTGACCCATAGATCGGCCCTATCTGGGTCGGAATGGTTTTGGGAGTAAAAGCAATGAAGAAGTAACCTACATTCCTCAGAGCCCCACCAACTGAAGAGAGAAAGAAAAAACAAAACAAAAACCAACACCAAAGAGAGAGATGCAACTGGAACTCAGTTACTTGCTGAATCCTCCTCCGGGCGACACCGTATCCAGGCATCTTTCGTATTATTCCCTAACGACACCGTTTTCGATAGTACTCTCTATACTTCGCGTACAAAAGAGCCTTCTCTCAACCCTCATTACGCCCTTGTTTTATAGTTTGCAAAGCATGCTGGTCACACGTGGTCAATACGCATAAATATTGCAGTGCCGGTGCGTACTAGTTTTCTCTTTAGATTAAAGCTTCGCACACAAAACAAAGACGAGCTCTTTTATGACGACGATAAGGTAAGTCTTTATCGTCTTCCTTTATCCCGAGTAGTTTTAGGTCCTTCCCCTATAGGGATAGTTTCGGCTTGTTTTTGGGCCTTATCCAGGTACCAGAAAACAGTCGACTCTCCACAACATAAAAGTGGGGATGGCAGAGAAACCGACCGGGCTTATGTTTTGTTTACTCTTGGGCTTTTTCTCCAATCCCTCATCATCCTTTCACTCGCTGTATATATGCCATTTCATTTCGTCGGGTTTTAAGTAGGGTTTTCATAGAGCGAATGAGGCCTTTTGGTGATTGTGGCGCGGTTGGTGGATGAATGAAATTATTGTATGGAATGATTGAACAAAAACGATGGTTGTTGACGATGAGTGTGACTAGCTAGGGCTACATAGAAAAAATACTGTTTTCGCCCCCTTCACTCCCCCCCCCAAATTCTTGGGCCTTGTGCCCGCTGAAAGTCATACTCTTTGTACCTTTCAGGAATAAGTGTTTACCGTCTTCATTATCGGATTCAAGTTCCTGACCGTCACGTCTGCAACACGATCAGATAGGTTTTGTCATATCCAGTACACTCATTGGGAGGTGGGGTCTTATCCCACTGTAGAGATGCAATCGGTGAATTCTACAGTCCCGGCTTACTGGGCTGGGTTGAGTCTGGGTCTTGGTCTTAACTTCAAATTAGGGTGGTTTGAGTTTTGTTTAACGGTATATCAACTTCTGTGGGTCATTTAATGCTAAGAAAGGTTTGGTTGGTTTTATCTTTTATGTGGGTTTAAGGCATGGGTTTTTATGATAGTTTTTGATTCTATTCGGCCAGATACTGGTGAAAAGGTTGATTTGGTCAGATTTCAGTGAAAAGGTGAGGGTTTTTTTGAAGACTCAAGATGTTTTCTAGTTTTGTTTGGTTAGTTTTATGGCACAAGAACCTCTGCAGGCCACTTAATGTCAAACTTCCTTTATACACATAAAGTCTAAGGTTTACAAACGGATACTTAGTAGATAATATTCCAAATGAACCAGAGCCCACCTGCCTTCACACAAACAAATGGCTCCAAGCATCGCTGCTACACAACACCAATATTTCAACCCAACACCAGCAATTTGTTTGCACATAGTTAAATAGTTATACATATGACTTGTAAGCAAATACATGATTTGTAAACATTTTGCTAATATTTTTCAACAAGCTCGAGATTTTTTCTTCACAGCCAAATAATTTCAAGTATCTCTATCCAAAATAAATTATCCTATTCAATTTTTAATCATCCGTTTGCCCACAGTCAAACTCCTGAACACTGCTATACATCAACAACAATTCAACATAAATTATTTGCACGCATTTATATAAATATACAGGATATGTGAGAGATTAGTTTGTCAGTAATTTCGTTTTTACTTTTTTTTAGTGGATTGTTTGTAAGTAACATTTAAAAGGATTGAGCTCATCTGTTTGCACACAGCTAAATGGTTTCAAGTCTTGTAGTTATTTGTTATACCTTCCAGATCGAGGCTGGCAACTATGCGGTCTGTGTCGCTGTTCCTGCTTTCTATACTACAGGATCTTTGTAGGGATTTTGTTGATCCCTGAGCATTGGACTGTTTATTCATTCCATATGTGACTTGGTTCTTGATGGCGAAGGGACAGTATCGAATTTGGCAGGAGGCAGTTTAAATAATTTGTTCAGTTCTTCCTGTTTTTGTTTCGTGTATTTCTTTTCCTCGTTTCCTTTTGTTACATATGCATAATGGTGTTGTGTTTGTTTTACTATTTTTCTGACCCCAGGAAGAAGATATTTCCTGAGTATTCATTTCTGTAATTCTCTTTATTTTTTCCACATTTCGCAGGATATTCTCCTGTGCAGTTGATGCAGTTGGAGGGATTTTGACATTCTAATCTGTAATTTGATTTTCCACATTTTGCACATATTGGTGGCCTAGTGCATTTATTTTTAGGATGTCCGTATTTTTGGCATTTTT
The DNA here is from genome assembly GCA_963585895.1 of Sepioteuthis lessoniana. Classification (NCBI taxonomy): domain Eukaryota; kingdom Metazoa; phylum Mollusca; class Cephalopoda; order Myopsida; family Loliginidae; genus Sepioteuthis; species Sepioteuthis lessoniana. The sequence continues at coordinate 62,876 of CAUZXS010004232.1, forward strand.
TGGCATCTTAGAGGGTTTGGTAAGTAAGTTTCTATTTTCGTATTAATGTAACCTATTCTAATGCTGGTTGGAGTTGTTGATTTATTAAATGTTAGTTTGTATGTGTTTGTGTCTATGATGCTTGTTTCTTTGCGTATGGAGATCATCCTCATGTCTGCTACGCCTTGTGGTTTAAAATGTAGTCTTATTTCTTCACGGGGACACTATGCGAGGTCTGGGGATTTTATAGGCTGGTGGGTGTTTTATAGCAATAGAACCCTCGTGTGTTATTCAATGCTAAGTCATATATCAAACCATTAGGCATTATTAATGTGAGGTATCTTCTGAACTATATTCAATTTTAAAATGAAACGAAAAAATGAAAAAAAAAAAACACAAACTTCGAATATTTCTGATAGTAGTGTTTCAAAACGTGACATATATATATATATCATCCACAGAGATGCCCGTTTCGTTCTATCAGAACTCTTCAGTGTGGCTAGATAGGTAAGATTCCCGATGCTGGGATCGAAACTTGACTGACTGAAACGTCAATCCAAGATTCTACCACTCAGCCACGAGGAAACCAGCGCAAGCGAAGGAAATTTCAACGCTTATGTATCACATTTGTTTACATATATCCGCTCAACGGCTACCGAGAGCTCGATTCATTTGAAGAGCCTTGCATTACGCTAGTGGGAACCATTACTTCCCTCGCTAGATAGCTCAACCCTATATATATATATATATATATATATATATATATTATATATATATATATATATATATATATATATATATATCACACTGATAAGTTCTGATAGAACGAAACAGATATGTCTGTGGATGACTATATATATACACACACACACACACACACACACACACACACACACACACACACACACACACACACAGTGTAACCTCGGTTATTGAATGACTCAAATCGCACAATTCAGAGTTTGACCAAAAAATGTGAGTAAAAAATGTCACAGTGATCGAACAAATATTCGGAGTTCGAACACGCAAGCCGAGCCGATGAAAACGGAAACCGCGCGAATGTCTGCCGAGGCAAACTGAACACGGTCGAACGGCTGGCCGAGTCTACTCGAGAGCATTGTTTCAGTTTTCGGAGTCGAACATTGTTTTGGTACTAATTACGTTCGACAACCAAAGTTCCTAAATATATATATAGTGAGGGGAAACAAATCTACGGGGTTTGTATTTTGTTGCAGCTTGGCCCATTGGGCTGAGACATACTTCGGCCGACCGTGTTCCTCGGTACACGGATGAGGTCGGGTGTGTTTTGGTTCCGGTGGCAGTCGGTCGAGGCCGTTTGAGATGGAAT
>CAUZXS010004233.1:7500-45000 GCA_963585895.1 Sepioteuthis lessoniana
ATCTTGAACGAGACTGATTGCATTTCACATAGCACTCATACCCTTGGGAAAGGTATAAATCCAATTATTCTCTATGGGTAAATAGACTAGATTCTTCAGCCTTGGTGAAGTAAAACTCTGAATTCAAACCTGTTAAACTCCGCTTAAAAATCGACCTTGTGTCATATCCTGCCCGAGCGGAGGGGGTGGTAAATATGATTAACGACTGACCTTGCTTTCGGGGAATAGAGGGAATAAGCCGACTTGTATTGATTGACAATTGCTTTGAGCAGAGAGAGGGAAGCTGAAATTTGCGATGAAAAACTAGCAAAAGGGATAATTAATGTTGGATTATAAATGCAGACTGAAGACAAAGAAAAAAAAGTTTACCAATGACCTGGATATGGCTATGCAAATAACACTCGAAAAAGGAAATGACACAATGAGAAATTGCAACTTGAAATAAACTATATAAAAGCTAAAATAGACAAAACAAAAGAAAGAGGAAAGATCGACTGTAAAGAGACAGATTTATTTTGGTTTGGTTTTGCTTTAGATGACCCGAACAGGTCTAGGTCAGAGTGGACACGAGAGTAATGGCAATGAAGGGGTACTTCATTAACCACAGAGTTCGAAAAATAAAACCTCAGTATAAAATACAGTTTAGTACCATACCCATAGCACCCTGTTTTGGAAATGGATCTTACCCCACATTCCGTATATTCGCGACAAACAGACCGTAAAATAAAAGAGAACACAGGAAACAAAATTCACAATGGAGTATAGTATTTAAAATGCAAAATAGAATTTATTTGCTAAATTAAATGTGAGTATTTTGAAATGAATGTTAGCTGTTAATGTTTGGAATTATAAGATTATCGTTTACATTAGAGCACAGTGAAATCTCAACTTACGAAAACCCCATTATACGAAAAATTCAGAATACGAAAAGGTCTTCGAAAAAATTTCTGTCCCATTTATCGGAAAAATATTCAAGATAGGAAACCGAAAATCCAAAGTGCCCCACTCGAAAGGTTAAGTGTCATTTTTTGTAACAACATTTATCCTTATTTTTCATTGATTTCATTATTTTCTCATTGTTTTTTAACATTTATGTAAATGAATACGTTGTCATTAACAAATATACTCCTTCGAGTGGGCATAATATTTACATTTTATACGACTTCTTTTGGGGCTGGAGCGAAATACGTCATTTATGGGGTCAGTCTTATCCCATAATACGAAAATTTCAACATACGAAATCCACTCCGGAACAAATAAATTTTGTATCTCAAGGTAACACTATTGTATATGCGGTATTTTTTGTTATATTTAAGAATCGCATTGAGTGATTAGATTATAACATTCACAATAATTTAAAGTTATATCCTAAAATCAGAATAGCGTGCCCGAATATATGCATAAGGCGCATCCCAGTAGGTTGACTTTCATTGAATTTTATGCTCACCAATTTTACGACATACGAGTATTTAGGGTCAGGAGAGCTCTACAGGGGATCTATAATTGTAATTATACCGTCAGTCTTTAATCTGTAAGGTTATTCGGAAAATGAAAACGTCCGATTATAGAATAAACTTATTCCTGAATAAATGATTTTAAACAATATTTTAATCATTTAAAATATGATCCCTGGAAATCAATGCATTTTACCATTGATTAAGAGTTTTATTAATACCTGTACGATAAAACTCGGAAAGGTATCTTAAAATGCAGTTCCTATTTCTCATTTGGTACGGAATGTTTTTGGCGTAAAAAAGTGTCTAAATATTTGAGAAAAGTCGGTAGGTGAGTGATCAGAAGAATATAGCGGATGTGGCCAAGTCTCATATTCGAAGTTAGTGAACTTCTACAGTGTCATCATGGCAACATGTGGCCGAGCATTGTGATGAAGCCAAATTGAACTGCGTCAATTAACCAGTGACCGTTACAAATTGCTTAACTGAACACGCGTTTCTATCCTCTTCATCTTTAAGATTCGTATTCCCACTCTGGAACTTATGAAACCAGCGCCATACTGTCTGATCTCAAGTGGATACTTCACCCCATGGTCTGTTGGTATTGGCAGATGTTTGAGTGATATTATGACTAAGCTTGAACTCAAGCAAAAGCTAAAGAAATAAGTATATTCACCACTTTTTTCATGTTCAGGATTTTGAGCATATAACCTTCAAAATCAAATTCTAAAATAACATAAAATGTACAAAAGAACACTTTAATCTTTAGGAATGGTTGGTTAGTTTGTTTTATGACGTATCAACTCTTTTCGGGTCATTTAATGCCGAATTGAGTCATTTTGATAAAAGTTTGTATACATGGTTTGGTTTTATGGCACATAAACCATCGTAGGTTATTTAATGCCGAATTCATTTTTTAAACGATTCAGTTTAGAATAATAGTTTTTGCTTAAACACAGTTAAATCTCGAAAGAGTTCTATTTCAAGCAATTCAGTTTAGCATAAGTACACAGTTAAGTTCTTTTTGACACAGAGATAGGACCCTATCAAGTGCTACCACTCCAGGCCAGAGTAAACCTGGGAGCAATGACGATAAAGGTGTACTCCGCATTTCCCAAAGGTCTAGCATTATTGGAGCCTCACCATCAGATTATTTCGTGTCCTATCCAAGACATTCGTTAAGAGAGTCTTACCCCTCTGCAGAGAAGCGGTCGATATATTCTGCAAGCCCCAGCCGACAGGGTCACATTAAGAATGTGAAATTTTAATACAACTACAATTAATATAGTATGCTAGAACAAAACTTAAACAGTTCATACAAAAATTTTGTAGTATTTTCCAAACAACCTGATATATTCCTGGGGAATTATAGGGTATAGCATTGAACCAACAGTTTTCATAAAAAATACAAAGATTAATGTGCGTTATGACCAAGAGGTATAGGGTGTTTCATGATCGTTGAAACAAAAAGCGGAATCTCAGCTCTCCCTAGTTGACTTTATTCTCTTTTCAGATTATTTCTGGAAATATTTTGATATATTCAAACAAATATAGTAAAAGCATACCTTGGACTGGAGAAGTAGGAACGAGCTCATAAGTGACATACTCCTGTGGACCCCTTCACATGGATAAGCAAAGACAGGACGTCAAGCTAGAACCTACATACAGCCGCTCTGTGCTGATAGGGAATGTATTCCTGAAGACCTGCCGGAAGCAATGGACGATTGAGAAGGGTTGGCGGGAGAGGATCAGGGAGATCCGTGCTGTTGGTGTGACATGATGATGATGATACCTTGGACGATCAAGCAGATCTTTTGTGTGGAGAGTTATTAGGAAACCAAATCTTTCAAGATTGTTCAAGCAAGATACCGAAGGAAGTTCAATTTCAACACATTTCCTAACAGGAGTTGATCAAGAACATGAAATCTCATGGTACTTGTGAAGATTGTAGGAGAATGAGCTTGCTCACTGTGTGGCCCTCCAATCACACGGGAGGAATGTACACACGTTATCAGCAATTTTGCATATTGCTCCCTTTGACATGTTTGAGACGAGATGTTTACAGATACTAAAATGTAATCTTGATCCTTACCTTATAATGCTGAATGTTAAACAAGGCGACATCAAGTACCCGAGGTGTAATGGTTATTGTCGTAGGAAATGGACATGGCGACACGAGTTCAAATCCTGGACGAGATTGATTGATTGCATTTCACATAGCACTAATACCCTTGGGAAAAATAGGAATCCAATTATTCTCCTTCCAGGAATGGGTAAATAGTTGGGCAGACTAGGTTCTTCAGCCTTGGTGAGGCAACTAGTCTAGGAGAGGGAAATCTCTGAATTCAAACCTGTTAAACTCCGCATAAAATTGATCTTGAGTCATATCCTGCCCGAGCGGAGGGGTTGGGTAAAAATGATCAAGTACCTTTTTTAAGTCTTTGGTATGACTCGACCTGGAATTGAATCCTGGTCTACCGGATCATTGGCGAACATTCTACTTATTAGGCCAATGGGAGTAGAGTATTCACCGATGGTCCAGGAGACCTGGGTTCAATCCCAGGTCAAGTCATGCCAAAGACTAAAAAAAAAAAAAAAGTACTTGATGTCGCCGTGTTTAATACGCAGCATTATAAGGTAAGAATCAAGATTAAAGTGGAGCCTTCCAGGGAATGGAGTAGCACTCTTCCCTACACCTCGGTGTAGTAGCTATTGAAAAGGGAGCCTTCGGGTCACTCTTGACTAAGGTCGCCAATTTTACTTAACTTTGCTACCATGGCCAAGATACTCGAAATCCTAAAATATTTAAGTTGTGTACATTTAAAGTCCTTTATATATTTCTGATTGTGTAATCTTCAGGCTATTTTAAGTAACGGAGTTTAAACCTCCCTCCCCCACACTAAATTGTATCAGATATCAATTAGTATTCCCTACCAATTTTAACATAAATGTTATTTGCTTTGCTCAACGATATATATCAAAGTTTTAGTATTTCTGGTCGAATATTATACAATAAAACATACTATTAAGAATTACTTATAATCAAACTCAACATCATTGAAAACCAAAAATAAAATTTTATAATCATGAGGAGTGTATTTATTTTCAGACTGCTACATACTCATCATTTCGATTTGAGAGATTCAGTGCTGTAGAGTTTGAAAAAAGATAGTTCCTGATAATATCTTCTTTGATTGTATAATGCCCCATTTGAAGTAATAAAATTCGGGTTTTAAGAGACGTGAAGCAAGAAGTTGATATTCTCATATCCTCTCATTTGTCTATTTATTAGTCTAGCTTGCATCAAAATTATATTTTTATGGTTTGGTTTGGTTCGATTTGGTTTCTTAGTTTAATGACATATCAGCCTTCGTAGGTTATTTAATGCCGCAGCCATCCTTGGGTTTCTTTGTTTAATGGCATATCAATCTTTGTTGGTTATTTAATGCCAAAGCCATTCTCATAGAAGAACAGTAGTGGTACTATTAACCCATAGCTGGGAGGATAAGGGGGTTCATACCTTTCCCAAGGGTATTTGCCCGAAAGTGAACGTAATAGCACGACTGGAGTACGAACTCGCGTACTACGATTCCGCAGTCCATCGCTTTAACCATTGCACCACGAGGACACCCCCGCAGCCATCCTTGCAGAAGAACACTAGTAGTACTATTTAGTATGTCACAGTCCTGCATATTAGCCACTACGTCACGAGGACTATTTGAACAAGTTCATGGATTGGCACCTTTGCCGATGACCTGAGTCCAGTAGCTGCGTAGTCTACTCAGGATCAAAGTTTAGCTCCCCAGAGTTTCAGCTCAAATTCAGAATGTAGCTCCTATACTTCTAGCCTTTTCTCAAACTAAGTAAACCTAAATAAAGAACTATTACACTTAGATCTACATAGAGTTAGAAGTATGTGACACCCAGTGAGAACTGAATGCAATTGCGATTGTTTACTAGATCAGATTGCGAGCAATTATACTACCCGAGGTACCCACTCCAACTGAAGTAACATACCTGTTCCTCTTTCTCAGTATTTGAGCCTGGTCGTAGGACTTCGAATATGCTGATTGTATCTTTTAATAAAAGGCACCCTTCCAAAGGGATCTTCTGGCTATGACATTAAACTGCATCTGATGGTAAAGATCCTGTTTTCAATATCTGGAGAGTGAGGGGTACTCCTTCAAGACGAGGTTTTGACTTAGTCTTATGGCAATTTAGGTTATCTAATGCCAAATCCTGTTATATATATGTCATCCACAGACAGATCTGTTTCGTTCTATCAGAACTCATCAGTGTGGCTAGACAGTATCTATATCTCAATGTTGTGTGTGTGTGTGTGTGTGTGTGTGTGTGTGTGTGTGTGTGTGTGTGTGTGTATGTGTGTGTGTGTAAATAATTTGTAAAAATTTTATTAAAAACATTTTTAAACGAGTCTGTTGAATGGTTTCAAGTATTTCTATCTTATAAGAATAATTCTATTTACTATTAAACATTTATTCACACACAGTTAAATGGTTTCAAGTATTTAACATCAGTCATTTGTTTGCACATATATAGAGAGATATACAGGATATGTAAGAGATTAGTTTGTCGGGAATTTTATTTTTTAAATGAATTACAACTCATTTGTTTGCAAGCTATTATTGCTATTGTTTCTACATAGTTAAATGGTTTCAATTATTGCTATCTAACACTTATAATTCAATATTAATCATTTGTTTGCACACAGTGAAGTGGTTACAAGTGTTACTGTTTACTACTAACAATTCAATTAAACATCAGTCAAGTATTTACACACAGTTAAATAATCAAACAGTTCTATTTCAAAGAATTCAGTTTAGCATAAGTTATGGGTTTGATCATTGTTTCAATGGCAAACAGTTCTATTTGACTCATAGATTAGACTCTCTCTGGTGCTACAAGTCCAGGCTTGCGTAAACCTAAGAGCAATGGAATGAAGGAGTACTCCGAATCCCCCAAAGCCCCAGCATTACTGGAGCCTCACCATCAGATTGTTTAATGTCATATACAGGATGCTTGTTAGGGAAGTCTTACCCCTCTGCAGAGATGCAGTCGGTGTATTCTACAGCCTTAGCGGACTGGGCTGTTACCAAGTTTTTTGGGATTAGTAGTACGTGTAAAGATATAATCTGTGGGTCAAAAAAAATGTTTGAAAATTATTTGTATTCAATTAGAATACTTGAACTGTAAATTATTTGTTTTATGAATAGTTACTAAGGATTATTACGAGTTACTTGAGACTCAATTGTAATAAATGAATATTATTAAACAGAAATAATAATTTGAAATCATATAATCATTAATATTGGAAAGGAATAGTTGAAGCTATACAACTACACGTAAATTATTTGTATTAGGTAGGAATACTTAATATCCTGTGTCAAAGGACTCTTAAGAAACAGCTACACACAAAAAATGTAAATATAAATGTACAATGAACGTAATTCTCTAACTTGTGGGGGGGGAGTCCCCGTGGCCTAATAGCTAAAATGCTGAACTGTGCCCTAGAAGCAAGCGAGTTCGAACTCCAGTTTCAATGTTAAGTTCACTTTCGGAGAAACAACTTTGGGAAATCTATGAACACCCTTATTCCGCCAGCTATGTGTTAAATTGTTGTTTTTCTACATGGATGGCTTCAGCATTAGATAACCCATAAAGATTGATATGCCATTAAAGAAAAGAGACCAAACCAAACTAACCTGTAGGCACATGAAAAAAAATTCTAGTAAAGAAGCCGTTAAATTCAATCAATCCTGAGGATGTAAACTTATAATATTCAAATTTAAAAATTACAGAAGTAAAAATAGTTAGGTGTATGTAATGATGATGTATACTGTCTCTACTAATTAAACCGTAGAATTTCCACAAATTCACTAGTTAAAACAAGTGTAAAAAACAATGATAATAATAATAATACGACTAATTCTGTACCTGATTTTTCTAATTGTAAGTAGAGCTCCACAAAGTAATTAATAATTGCTATTGTGGTTAATATTGGTGGTGTCGGGTGATGGGGGATGAGAGTGATCGTCGTAGAGTTGTTGTTGTTGTTAGTGGTGGTGGCAGCGGCGATGTTCAGTATTTTAAATTAATTTGTGCTCTAACAACGACAGCGGTGACGCGGCGGCCGATTTTAGTTTATAACGAATCGTCATGCTGCTGACTAGTGACCGCACCAGGGAGGGGACGTCAGCCGGTGTCGACAGAGACGCCAAGTCGTGAGAAATTTGGTCCGGCTGAGAAGGAATCATGTCACGTGGGATAATGCTCCGTTTACGCGAATATTGTGTGTACAAGCGTGAGACAATTTATTCGCCGTTATATATATATATATATATATGTATATATGTATATAATAAAGCGGAAACAATCTGTAACTAAGTTTCTCTATATGTATTCATGTGAATAAATGTGTGTATTTGAAATGAGATGTATTTCTGTTCGTCTGTTATCATTATTTAATAATCGTTACTGTATGTATATAACCAGACAAGAAAAAATATTCAGATTTACAACGAAAAAAAAAAAAAAAAAAACTTGCAAAATGAGCAAATAAATATATCCAAGTTTCTCTGACTTAATAAATAAGTAAATAACATCTCAAATGTACCCTTAAAAATGACAAATAATTGTTGCGACTGCTTGGGAAGAAAGTTCTACATACTTGAAACTAATGTTTATGATCTTTTTCAAGAGAGAAAATTAGTAAAAAGCTATTAAAGCCATCTTTATAAAACTATATATATATATATATATATATATATATATAAGAGAGAGAGAGAGAGAGAGAGAGAGAGAAAGATTAGCCTTTTTATTTAGTCCACTGCCTGATTCAGGTTTTCTGCAAAGTCACTAAGACATGGGCAATGAAATGTTCATGTTACGTTAGCCTTTGACATCTCGGCAAGTTAATTGAACAATTCAGAATTGCCCATCTCCCAGATTGTTTGCACTACCAAGGCTAAATAGCTCAGTCTGTCGTCTTATATATAATATAATATAATATAATATAATATAATATAATGATAGCCATCACCAGATAAGATCGAAAACGGTCGTAAATCCAGCAAAATTATTACATTACTCTATACAAAAAGTGCAGAACAAATAATATTCTAATAATAAAATATCAAACTAATTTTAAGATTCACCCCCGACTTGAAGTTTCATGAAAACGATCTTCTGGTGAGCCTATACAAACACGTCTGAATTCTCTTGACTTCTATTAAATATATCGTCTTCTTAATGTCGGATGCAGTATTTACGTAACCTTGCTTTTTATTCACGTGGCTCAATATGGCATCAAATTACAAAGTAGATGTTTAACTTCGTGATGATATTTTGATACCAATTCGGATATCTTATTCAAACGATACTTAGGGTTAAGAAAATTTTTAATATTTAGAATATTTTTCGTTTAAGTACTATCTCGATTGTTTGAATTACTCATTGCCATTAAACGTTCACTTTAAAAATAAGGCATTTAATTTCTGGTTCTTCGTCATATTTTTCTTGGTTCCGAATTATACTTCAGTCTTGTACCGTTAATTCCTGAAAGAAATTTCGTGATGAGTGTATATTACCTTTCACAATCAACTGGCCGTTCCCAGGTGGATCATACCAAGTCCAATATTATTTTTATCGTAGTTTGGTAAACAACATTTTTGGTCACACATTTCTGATCATCCTCTGGTTGTATCCAAAGTTTCGCCCTCGGTGAACCATAGACTGAATAGTGAAGTGTAATGGGGCATTAAGATGGATTTCAGTGTACCCCCCATATATATATATATATATATATATATATATATATATATATATATGGGGAGGGAAGCAGTTCTTAATTTAAGCGTATTTGATTGAATAATAAAGACACATTTTGTCTATATAATTTTATTAGGGTCCTTTCAAGTTTCAGGACGAATATTTTGGTTGGAGTTGGCAGATGAATTTACCGAAATAGTCACGAGCGTTTTCGGAGCTTTCACAGGCCATCATCACGGATTCTTTGCGAGTGTAAAGACTTTTTTTAAAAAGATTTTAGGTTTTTTAATAACAATACGTACGTTGGTCTTACAACTACGACTCTTTGAAGACGTTTTAGTATGCACCTTAATGATTCTTGCTCTATAACCTTACTTCTTATAAGCCACTCTTCTCAAATCCAAAATTCCAAGAATTCTAGTTGAAAACACCTCTACAATAACACACAAAATTAAACTACGACTGCAAATCCTAGAAGTCCTACATAAAAAAATAAGAAAGCCTAGAATTAATATAAGTAACTTTGAAAATAGCGACAATGTTTTCAAATGCCTTTAGTCTTTTTTTGAATAATCTATTTCTCTTGATAATATTCAATTTCCGTTAATAGCGTTCTGTTTTAAATTTGTTCGGTGTCATAAAAAAAAAAAAAAAAAAAAAAAAAAAAAAAAACACAGTTTAAGCCAACTATACGTTTACGTAATTTTTGCAAAGTTATAAAAAAAACCATAAAAACTTTAAAAAAAAAACTTTACACCCGCAAGCAGCCCGTGATGATTGCCTATGAAAGGTCCGAACGCGCTCGGGACAATTTCGGTAAATTTATCTACCAACTCCAACCTAAAATCAAAACACTTGTAAAGAAACCTGAAAGGATCCTAATAAAATTATATAGACATAATGTCTATCACTTATATATATATATATATATATATATATATATATATATATATATATATTGGTATTTTGTTTTGTTTTTAAAAAAAAAAAGATGGCAATTTTTTGAGGAGAGTGGGCTCAGGTGAGTTTTAATAGCATCCAAATGGAATCCCTTTATTACTCGTCCCCACACAGAACAAAGATTGGATCGGTGTAATGTATCTTGGTCAAGTCATTCTGGCGCTGGTTTTAACGGTTAAACGAAACGATCTTGTGACTAAGAAAGCATGAGGCTACCTACGGAAAAGGGAACGAAGAAACAAGAAATGACTATGCAATGCCTGTTTCACGAATGTTGAGAAATTGTATCAAAGATTCTAAGAATTTTACCGGCATGGTGTCGGTCCCATCTCAGGAGTGGAGAGCAATTCCTGCCCCAAGGGTCGGCATCGGGATTTCTATCCTTTGAAGTCGAAAAGGAGGTAACTGGAATTGAGGAAGAATACAAGAGACTTCTCCTCGGCGCCTCTGCATTTCTCCAGCATCCACTTCGATAGCAGTAACGTCACTGTGAACTCTACAGTCTTTCAATTTATCGAAAGAGAAGACAAAATCGCATTAAAGTCTAATAATTACAGGGAAATCACTCTTGTCTTTAATGATAAGAACATGAATTAAAAAAGAAAAGCTCGAAAAGGTAGGAGTATAAATCTGGTTTTATCTCTTGTTTAATGAAGCAGCAAAAGCAAACATGGGATTTTAAAAGAAAATTCCTGGAAACAAGTAAACTACATAATATATTTACTGCCCTCTCAGTTGGGTATAGAATATGCTGACCGTATTTTCTGCGTCAAAATATGCTGGACCATAAATCTATATACTCAACACATCATGAGTATACAGCATCGCCTAAAAATAAGTACATGTCAATTTTTATAAGATGTTGAATGTCGGGGCGGTATTATTTCTAGGAGAACAGTCGAACAGGCATAAATTAATTATTAACTAACTCTACAGCATTTTAATTAACAAAAATTTATTAGTTTGTAGAAATCCAAAAATAGCTACATCCTTATAGATATTTATGCATAGAATTTCACCGCGTAACACAATGAACTGCGAGACACAAGGTATTATGCAAGCCACTTGAATTCCATTATGATCAACGCAAATCTCTAACTTTCTAAATAGATAAAAAAAAACAAAAACAAAAAAAAACATCTAAAGTACTCTTAATTTCTGTAATTTAGATAATCCACACAATCCAAGTTTGGAGACTAGATTTTGTTATAAAAAAAAAAAGATGAATGATTTTATCAAAGCGTTGATGATGCCGTCGGATAAACCAGAGAGTGATGATCAAGAAAGGGTTACTTAAAACCAAAGCTGTCCTTATAGAAAAACAGTAGTGGTACTATTGAACCCATAGCTGATGGAGGGAATTGTCTAAAGGGGAAGACATTGTAGGAATCGATTTGTGTATTGAGGGAATCATCAAAGGTTGGAGAACATTTTGCTGTAACCTGATCTACAACGACTATCGCCAAATACATCAGGTCGCTTGCTATCCATCCGGAGGTATGGTGATGGTTATTTTCATTCTGACGAAACAGCGCGTTCGCGGGTTGGGTTTTAGGGTCCAGAATAATCCTTTCGACCTCTTCTTCAGTAATCCGGCTTTCAGAAAAAAAAAAAAAAAAGAATCAGTTGCAGTCAAAACATAACCAAGCTTCGATTTAAGGAATCTCCTCGTGCTTCGTGGTCTCTATGTGATATTAATCAGTTGACCCCACAGATAGAGTTCCACTGCTTTTGAAAGATTTTATTTTCATCGTGCCAGGTGTCTAGCTACACCCCCTTAATAGGTAACCTGAGTGGTCGGGGGTATGCTTTAGTCACCGACTACTTGATCGCATAAAGATGTAAACACACAATATGAAATAATCATTATCTCATTGTGGCTCGGTCTACATTTATGGCTTGGATTGGATTCAAATTCCAGAAGAGAATAACAAATTGAAAGATTATTAAATACTTGCGGTATGGTTTCCTTCATTTAGGAGGGGGTTATTTGTGTATAGGTCGACACGTCGGGTTGTGTATGGGTTCGAAAGGATGGCATTAATCTATGTGGTGAGGGCACCTCTGATAGTGTAATGGTTAGCAAGCTTGACTAGCAAACCTGCAAGAGTGAGTTCGAGTCTCATTGGGTACCCCATTCATTCGGCCTTGTGCCGCATCGAAGCAAATAGCTTCGTAAATTACATTAATCTATGGGGTGAGTTGAGAGCGTAGGAGTATTGGTCGACTAAAATCATTTCAAATCACTCGGGTAAACAGAAGAAAGAAAGCATGGGAAGATCAAAAGAAATAAAGCAAGAAAAAACAAAAACAAGGGGACAAAACTAAAGAAAATGCACAGGAAAAGAAAGGAAAGAAAAGGTCAGAATAATCCTTAGAAAGAAAAAGAAAGCATGGGAAGAGGAAAGAATAAAAAGTATGGTAAGAAGAGTTAAAGAACGAAAAAGAAACCAGAAGAAAGCACAGGAAGAAGCCAGCAAGAAAGAAAGGGTGAGAAAAAAAGCTAATAAAGTATAAGTAGAAAAAAGTGCGGGAAGAAGAAAAAAAGCATGAGGAGATTAAAAGAAGAAAGAAAGCGTAGGAAGAAGAACATAAGAAAGAGAGTGCGAAGAAAAAGAAAACACAAAGAGAAGATGGAAGGTAATATAAATGGAAAAAGAGAAAGGGAAGTTAAGGGAGAAGGACAAAGAATAGAGAGAGAGAGAGAGAGAGAAAAAGAGAGAGCGAGTGAGTGAGTGTTAGGCAGTGTAGTCAGCCTCGATATTATGTCTGGAAGAAATGAGTTATATTTGAATTTCTATTAGATGATTTTTTTTTAAGAAAAAGAACTTAAATTTATTTATGTATATACAGGATGCAACATTATGATCTCCTGGATTTAAAATTGCCACTGTGCAGGCGCTAGTACTCGTGAGTCGATGGGTGGTAGGTTTATGAGCAACATTCATTTCATTTGCTATCACGGCGTAGACTGGTGAACATCGATTGTTTTTGATTGAAACTTGAAAAAAAAAAAAAAATGACGTTATCTCATTGCTGGCTCGCTCACCATCTATTCCCTGGTGATTAGTTCCACTGAAGACTCAAGTCCTTAAACGTGGGCTGCAGGCAACAAAATGAAAGATTTTATTCTTCATGATATACCAGAGCCAAGGACGATGCGAGTGCTGCTGAACTTCAGAGTGAGACTTCAAGGATAGCTCGTCAGGGCAAATATGTGGATGATATAATCTCTAAAACAAAATGGCAAACATTTCTCTTGCTATATTTCTACTTATTCAGTGATTAATATGTTAATGCTATCTTTAGAGATTCTTTTCGGATCTATGTTGCTTTAATTTTTATTCGCGTTCCACACCCAATAGATCATTCTGCCGAACTCCGTATTGGTCAAGTTATGTGTCATGTTATAATAAGGACATTTCTCCTCACAGTGTAATAAAGCCAAGTTATATATATATATATATATATATTAGTCCACTGTCCGCCAAAACAAAAACGTATGCACACTTTAGGAAAGGAAAAAACGTCTATATAAAATAAATATTTAATATGTATAAGTACCTCTATAAATATAAATACCTCGTTCGATTTATATACGGGTACTAACCTCGTGAGGTCTTAATAAATTTAGTATTAGAATACACAGATTTTTTCCTTTTTTTTTATATGTGTATACAATTTTCGAAGCACTACAAAAGAAGGCAGAAAAAGGTACCCCAAATGACGAATATGAAAATTTTGTAGAAGCACACCTTGAGGCGGCAGCAAAGTGTATTCCAACAAAACCTAGAACTAAATATAGAGCCCCTTGGGAAACGCCAGCGATTAGAGAAAAACGTACACTTGTGAAAACTGCCTCCAAAAGCTATCAAAAGAACCCAACAAACACAAATGCACGAAAACTAGAAAAGGATCAACATCAATTAATAGGAATATATCTAAAAGAACAGGCAGAATACATACAAAATCAGATAGATAAGATTAGAGACTCGGTGGAAGATAGACAATCCAGGATAGCCTGGCAAACAATAAACGAAGTAAGTAGAAGGAAGAGCACAGCCAAAGCAAAATTGAAAGCTGCAAGCCAACAAGAAAGAGTAAAACTGTGGAAACAGCATTTCAAAAATCTACTAGGAAACCCACCGGAAATAACGGATGAACCGATCACCAGAATTATTAGTAAGCAATTAGACGTTAAACTAGGTCCTTTCACCAAAGAAGAACTCGACTCAGTTCTCAGAAGAATTAGAAATAGGAAAGCAGCAGGGCTAGACGAGATCCCCCCAGAAGTGTAGAAGACTAGACAATTCGACGATATACTGCTCCGGCAATGCAACGCAGTCTATAGTCAAAATAGGATAGAGAGATAGACGAAGGGATGCATCCTTCCATTCCCTAAAAAAGGCGACCTCGGACTAGCCAAGAACTACCGAGGGATAACACTTACATCCATAGCAGCCAAAATCTACAATGCCCTACAACGAAACCGCATAGAACCCAAAATAGACAACATCCTTAGGAAAAACCAAAACGGCTTCCGGAGAAATAGATCCACAACCTCACAAATACTGACCATCCGAAGAATCCTGGAAGGCGTTCGGGCAAAAAACTTACAGGCGACATTACTATTTGTCGACTTTACCAAGGCCTTCGATTCCATACACAGAGGGAAGATGGAGCAAATCCTACTAGCATACGGCCTACCAAAAGAAACAGTAGCAGCGATAATGATTCTCTACAGAAACATCAAAGTGAAAGTACGTTCACCAGATGGAGACGGAATACTTCGACATTGTTGCAGGAGTACTACAAGGAGATACACTAGCCCCGTACCTCTTTATCATCTGTCTAGACTATGTGCTTAGGACTTCGATCGACAAAATCTAAGAAAATGGCTTCGAGCTGACTAAGAGAAGAAGCAAAAGGTACCCCGCAAAAACAATCACGGACGCTGACTACGCTGATGACTTGGCGTTACTAGCGAATACGCCTAATCAAGCAGAGACACTACTGCATAGTCTGGAACGAGCCGCAGCTGGCATTGGCCTCCATGTCAATGCAAACAAAACTGAATATATGTGTTACAACCAAACGGGCAACATTGCCACACTAGACGGAGCCTCTCTGAAACTAGTAGACAAATTCACCTACCTAGGAAGTAGCGTCTCATCAACCGAAAAAGACATCGACACACGACTAACGAAGGCATGGACAGCTATCGATAGGCTCTCGATCATATGGAAGTCGGACCTAACTGATAAAATGAAACGCAGTTTCTTCCAGGCAGCGGTTGTGTCGATACTGCTATATGGATGCACCACATGGACGCTAACGAAGCGGCTGGAGAGGAAACTAGACGGAAATTACACAAGAATGTTGAGAGCAGTATTAAACAAGTCCTGACGACAACACCCCACGAGACTCCAACTATACGGACACTTGCCCTCCATCACGAAAACTATACAAGTCAGACGAACCAGACACGCGGGACACTGCTGGAGAAGCAAGGACGAGTTCATAAGCGATGTACTCCTGTGGACCCCCACATATGGATGTGCAAAAGTAGGACGACCAGCACGAACTTACATACAGCAACTATGTGAGGACACAGGATGTAACCCTGAAGACCTGCCGGAGGCGATGAATGATAGGGAGAAATGGCGAGAGAGGGTCAGGGATATCCGCGCTGGCGGCGCGACATGATGATGATGATGATGATACAATTTTAGGCAGCATCTCTCATTATATATATATATATATATATATAACCACACATAAGGGTCGGCTAAAAATTCTTAGCCTGACCAAGATAATCTCATGAAATGTGACCAAATGAGGCTTAATTCTTTTAATATAGTCCCCTTTGCGGTTGACTCACTTCTTCCATCGATGTTGCAGTGCTTGAATCCGATTGGTAAAAAAAAAAAAAAAAAAAAAAAAAAAATCAACAGCAGATATAACGTAATCACATGAACTTTTCAGCCGACCCTTGCATGAGTATACACACACGCACAGGTTGTTGAAAAATCCTCGGTACAACCAAGACGAATCATATATGTTATGCATATTTCTTCCGCTGTTTCCACGCTTGGCACATTTTTTTTTCAAGTTTGAAAAAGACCTTGTATCCAAGATTCAATAAAAATTGCTACAAAAAGCGTCATTACATTCTCGCTTGAACCGAGAAATTTTACCTCCATTGGCATAATGGTTACAGTTTTCGCCAATGGTCCGGTAGGCCGGAGTTCAATCTCAGGTCAATTCATGCCAATGACTAAAAAAAAAAAAAAAAAAAAAAAAAGGATAGAGAGAGAGAGAGAGAGAACTTGTTACCTATTTGCTTAGCACTCAGTATTATAAGGCTAAGTGGAGCAATCCAGGAAAAGGAGTAGCGTCCTCCTCTCTACCTTGACTTCGGTCATTCAACTTTATATATATGAGAGAGAGAGAGAGAGAGATTTTTTCTTGTTTATTTAATGCCGTATCAAGCTTTTATGGGGTATTTAAGACCAAAAATTGTAGACTAGCTCACATACCTCGGTAACAACATGTCATCTACCTAAATTAATGTCAACGTACGTCTAGCGAAGGCGTGAAATGTTATTGACATGCTATCGATCATATGGAAATCTAATCTATCCAATAAAATAAAACAGGATTCCTTCCAATTTCGTAGTTGGTTGGGTTATATGGCATATCAACCTTTGTAGGTTATTCAACGCCAAATCCATTTTTATACAAATAGTCAGTTCTATTTCAAACAATTCAGTTTAGCATGAGTACACGGTTTAACAGTCAAAAACATTTCTATTCCAAGCGGTTCAGTTTAATATAAGTACACAGTTTAGTTCTGTTTAACCCACAAGATGCACACTATCAGGTGCTACCACTCCTGGCCAGAGTGGACATGGGAGCGATAGCAATGAAGAGGTGCTTTGCATTCCCCAAAGCTCCAGCATCAATGGAACCTCACCATCAGATTATTTTATGTCATATCCTGGAAAATCGTTTTGGTGAGGTCTTACCCCTCTGCAGAAGTGCAGTCGGTGTATTCTACAGCCCCAGCTGACTGGGAAATTCCAAGCTGTTGAAGTGTCTATACTACTATATGGATGCACCACATGGACACTAACAAAATACAAAGAGTAGAAGCTATACGAGAACTTCATAAGAATGCTGCGTGCTGTCTTGAACAAATCCGGGAAGCAGCACCCCACAAAACAGTAGTTGTGCGACCACTTGTCTTCCATCTCACAAACCAGTCAAGTAAGATGAACGACACAAGCAGGGCACTGCTGTAGAAGCAAAGATGAACTGATAAGGGATATTCTCTTATGGATCAAGCAAATGGATGTGTCGGCGTTGGCTGACCAGTAAAGACTTATATCAGCTCTATGCAGACACAAGATCAAACCTAGAAGACCTACCCGGAGCGATGGATTATAGGGATGAGTGGCGAGAAAGAGTCAGCGAACACCGTGCTGTCACGAGGATCATGATGAAGGACAAAATTTGATACAAATAATTTGCACTCTCTAATTTAGTTTCACATATTCCAACCAAATAGTAATAATTTTCTTGGAAATATAATTTGACTCATTGATAGGACCCTAACAGATATTACCATTCCGAATCAGAGCGAACAAGGAAGTAATGGCAATGGAAAAATAACTTCACATCACCCAGGGCTCTAGAACAAGAGCCTCACCACCGGAATCATTTTAGGGTCATAATTAAGAGACCAGACATAGTGCATGATAACTACACATGAGTTTCATTTTCAAAGATATCGGGAGTGCAATGGTTAAAAGGTGGTGTTATGGTTAAAGCACTTGACTGCGGAATCGGAGTACCCGAGTTCGAACTCCAGTCGCGCTATTACGTTCACTTTCGAACAAATACCATTGGGAAAGGTATGAATCCACTTATCCTCCCATCTATAGCTTAAATAGTACCATTACTGTTTTTCTAAAAAAAAATCGTTTTGGCAGAGATGGTTTTTGCCATTAAATAACACAAAAATATCGAAAATAAAGACAGACATGAAACATGAATTTTGTTCAAAATTGTCCCCTTGGTATTCAAACTACAGAGTTTTCTTAAAGTCAGAGTACTTGATAAGGTACAAAGCTCGACCAGCGATTTTTTTAGTGTCCTCCATGTCCTCAAATCTACTGATGAAATAGGAATAAATTTTTCAGAGAGGTTTTATTGAGGGTCTTTTTTTCTTCACAAGCATCTGTTTCTCAAAAGACTTCCTTGAAAAAACAAAAAATCCAGACTGATGTCATCATTTCTTTTTTTTATAATGGACTAATTTACTAAGCTTTCCGCTTAGATGTCGCACAAGACCACATGAATGGGGCATCCTATAAGAATTGAACTCACCCGGGAAGGTTTGTTAGTCTTGCTTGCAAACCATTACACCACCCGTGGTGTCCTCTTTTATATAATGGACACTGACTTACGTAAATATCAATTCGATGTCTAGATATCACTATATAAGTTGTTAAACTGTACATTCTTCTTTAAATTTCAAAAGTAGAAAAAAAGTTTAAAACATTAGTGTGGATACATATTTCTTCATTTAAATTTTAAAGTAAGATAAATAAATAAATAAAAATAAAGATTAAGACAGTCAAGATACTATTTCATCCCAAGAGTAGTTAACTTTACACGCAAACCACTCATTGAATTTTAGAAAAAAATAAATAGAATCAAATAAATAGCCGGAGGAAGATAATTAAAAATAGTTTGGGAATACATAAGTCATCCTGATAATTGTTGTAGAAATTGGGAGAATTCCAAATTGCATTCATAATGAAAACCTGGCGACTGTCTGGAAAGCCTTCTCAAGGAAGAAAAAAAAAGAAAGAAAATACGAAAAGAAATTCTCGGCAGACAAGAAATATAAAATTATAAAACTGTTGAATACGGCAGTGATGATTCAAAATGATTTTGTCTACAATAATTTATCAACAATTAGAATTAATCTAGAACAATTTATCTGCAAATATAATTAATCTACAATAATTTATTTACAGGTATAAAACTATTTTTAGGTCTTAACATATTCAGTATTTTAAACAACGTCGTTTAAATTATGAACATTAACTTTTATTTGTTAACCCCAACGTTATCACATTCGTTAAATTCGTTTTATATGCCCTTGAAGTCAGATTACATATACAGATAAATTGTAATCGTGTATATATATATATATATATATATATATATATATATATATAATGTAGTGTTGTAGATGAATTTACCTGACATCGGCTGGTATGTTGGTTGATTTGCTCGAATTAAAAATAAAAAATGACTCGAAGCGTCTGGTTTTCTCCGAGACAGGCTGTCTTTACACCAAAAAGAACAGTGAAGTCGACTGTCTCCCGGCCAGTTTGGTGGGTAACCATTCTTTGCTGCTATGAGTTGGACAGACAAGTTCACAATAGAAAAATAATTTACATAAATGCTCACTCTTCAACCCTTGTTTTTCCGTCAAGAGTGCCTCACATAGTATAAGAATTAGCGAGCTAAGTCAGCAAACCAGTGTTAGTGAGATCGATTCTCACAGCCAAAATAAACTATACTTAAATGGCGTCTTGTGTCGTGTAGTGATTAGTAAACTAGTCTAACAGATCATTTCAAGTGAGTTTGATTCTCACAAGGTATCCATCTCATACTTCTAAACTTGCTCCAAACAAAGCAAAGTTGAGTTGATAACTTAGACAACGACGTGTCTATCAATTAGTTCGATGCTCAATCATTTAAATACGATAGGTATTGTAAGCAACCGAAAGCTTGTATGCAAGACTTAGTAGAACTCTGTAAAGAAGTCTTTTTCAGCATAAAACGCATGGAAAAGCAGATTCATGCCTTTTAAAAGGGAAATGTGTACGAAGTACATATGATTTCATTCATTTCCCTTGCTGGTCACTGCTAGAAAATATGAATTTACTTAATCCCACTGAAACATATATGACGTGACACAAGGTCAAATTTTTGACGGAACTGCCACTAATTTGATAAAAGATTTTTCCTAAACTGGTTTCCTTACAAAGGATAAAGAATTCAGTTTGCCTTTATATTGACCGACAGCTGGGAAGGGGTATATACGGATTCATGCCTTTCACAAAGACATTAGCACAAAGTAAAACACTGACTACCTTGTCGAGGATTTGAACTCGGGTTGCAGATTCCATTTGAGATGGTTTTATCAATATTTACAAAGCACACAAAGACGCGTGAGTGGAACACCCAGTTAGGAACAAACTCTCAATAGTAATAAATATTTGTCAGACAAAGTTCCTTAATATTCTTCCACGGTGATACGCTCATATTTTTTTTTTCATCATACAACGTGTGAAAGCACGCGCGATGCCCTAACCTCATCAGCCGCCAACCAGGTTGATAACACAGTTTCGGAAGCTCAAGGCGGTACTGCCACTCCTGGCGCTACCAAGCAGCTTTTGCCACCGGACAGGGTATTTAAAAGAAATATATATCTATATATACATCAGATCAACTAAAAGGAACTTTAAATATGAAACAAGGCCATGAAATGAGGAGCACATGGAAAGGATCAAATTCAGTGCAGTACTAATGATTTGCAAAATTAGCTTGTTAACCATTACTCTTGAGTAAGCGAACTTGGAAAGATTTATTAAAAGTGTATTTGGTAATTATATTAATACCATAATTATCATCAACTTCATCTCTCTTTACCAGCCTTGATGGTAAAGAATACACCGACTGCATCTCTGCAGAGGGGTAAGACCCCTCCCCAACGAGTGTCCTGACATTAAACAATCCGATGGTGAGGTAGCAGCCCTGGAGCTTTGGAGAATGAGGAGTACCCCTTGATTGCCATTACTCCCAGGTCCACTCTGAACCGGAGTTTTAGCACCTGATAGGGTCCTATCTATGGGTGACATAGAATTGTTTGACATCGAATTGCGTACAAACAAATGGCTGATGCTACATTTATTGTTATTGTTACATAGCAACACTTGAAATCATTTAACTTAGTGCAAACAAATGATTATTTCAGCTCTGCAATCTGTGGTCGCTGGTTCGATCTCCAGTGGTGGAGATCACGGTATACACTGCTGATGAGACCTAATAAGGTCGAAACAGTTGTCCAGTGTTTCCGTATGTCGTGCGTAAGTGTTCGCCAGATTTTTCTGGTCATGGTAATTCCATTCACAAAATGATTATTTGTAATGAGAATTATTCGTGGGGGAAATACTTGAAAACATTTAACTGCGTGCAAAAAATGAGCTTAGACTCTTTTAAAAATGTTATCCACAAAATGTGGTTACAAATCATATTTGGTTTGGTTTGTTGGGTTTTATGGCAAATCAACCTTTGTAGGTTATTTAACGCCAAATCCATTTTTATGTAAATAATCTGTTCTATTTAGAACAATTCAGTTTAGTATAAGTACTTAGAACATCGATTGACAAAATCAGAGAGAATGGCATCGAATTGACGAAGAAAAGAAGCAGAAGGTACCCCGCATCAACAATTACCGACGCCGACTACGCCGATGACATAGCGATACTGGCAAATACACCCGACCAAGCCGAAACACTACTGCATAGTTTGGAACGAGCAGTCTCAAGCATAGGCCTCTATGTTAATGCACACAAAACGGAATATATGTGCTATAATCAAACGGGGGACATCTCCACTCTAGACGGAACCCTCTTAAACTAGTAGACAAATTCACTTACCTAGGAAGCAGCGTCGAATCAACCGAAAAGGACATCGAAACCAGGTTAACGAAAGCATGGACAGCTATCAATAGGCTATCGATTATATGGAAATCAGACCTAACCGATAAAAAGAAACGCAGTTTCTTCCAGGCAGCGGTCGTATCGATACTGCTATATGGCTGCACTACATGGACGCTAACAAAACAGCTGGAGAAGAAGCTAGACGGCAATTACACAAGAATGCTACGTGCAATCTTGAACAAGACACCAACTGTACGGCCACCTGCCCCCTATCACGAAAACTATTCAAGTTAGACGAACCAGACATGCAGGACACTGCTGGAGAAGCAGGGACGAACTCCTAAGAGATGTACTCTTATGGACACCCACACATGGCCTTGCAAAAGCAGGACGACCAGCACGAACATACATTCAGCAGCTATGTGGGGATACGGGATGTTGTCCTGAAGACCTACCAAGGGCGATGAACGATAGGGAGGAGTGGCGAGAGAGGGTCAGGGATATCCGTGCTACCAGCGCGATATGATGATGATGATGATGATGATGATAAGTACACAGTTTAATTGTCAAAAACATTTCCATTTCAAACTATTCAAGCAGTTATATGTAACAATTCAGTTAAGTGTAAATACAGTTTTAATTTTAAAAAAACAGTTCTATTTCAAATAATTCAGTTAAACAAAAGCACCCAGTTTAAATATAAGTACGGTTGAATTGTCAAAAACATTTCTATTTCAAGCTATTCAATTTACTCAAACAATTCAGTTTAGCATAAGTATGCTGTTAGTTCTATTTAACTCATAGATAGGGCCCTATCAGGTGCTACCACTCTGGGCCAGAATGGACCTGGGAGGGATGCCAATGAAGGGGTACTCCGCATTCCCCAAAGCTCCAGCACTGCTGGAACCTCACCATCAGATTGTTTAGTATCATATCAGGACACTCGGTGTGTGTGTGTGTGGGGGGTCTTACCCCTCTGCAGAGGTGCAGTCAGTGTATTCTACAGCCCCAGCGGACTGGGCAAAATTCATATTTGATATATGTATAAAAAGGATTTGGTATTAAATAACCTACACGGTTTGATATACCATAAAACCTAACCAAACCAAACTAAGTATCTTTTGACGCCAGAAGTAGCAGCAGTAATAACGGCTTTTATAATATAGTTTTTCCCGAAAGTTTTAACTGTCGGTTTTCACTAATGTCCAAGTGATTGCAAGTCTTTTAATTACTCTTGCTAATCTTTTTTAATTTTACTTGCTGATCTCTGCTGTGGTCTGGATGGTCTCAATTCTTTCACATTCTCCAGTTTTCTTTTTCTATTTTCTTCGAGATATTTCCCAGAACGACAACAACGATAAGTATCACTGTTACCTACATGTTCAACTCTTGTTTACATGTTTCCCTGTTGCCTACATGTTACAGAAAGGAACATAACGCTTCTTTTTATCATATTTACCCAACCCCTCCGCACGGGCAAGATATGACACAAGGTTAATTTTTAAGCGGAGTTTAACAGGTTTTAATTAAGAGTTTTCCTTCTCCTATACTAGTTGCCTTACTAAGGCAGAAGAACTAAGTCTGCCCTACTATTTACCCATAGCTGGAGGGAGAATAATTGGATTCATACCTTTCCCAAGGGTATTAGTGCTATGTGAAATGCAATCAGTCTCGTGTCGCTGTGTCCATTTCCTGTGACGATAACCATTACACCATGCTTCTTTTTATAAACATATATATCTCTTCTTTATTGCAACAAAAGAGTCTAAATGGCTGCATGTGTGTGTGTGTGTGTGTGTGTGTGTATTAGAGAGAGAGAGAGAGAGACTGCTATTATTGATATTGCGTTGGGGACAGACATTCAGAGCCTTACTTCTGCTTCGCAGGCGCGGGTGGCGCCGAAAACTGCAAGTCTAGTCTACTCGCTGGCTGCTTTCCGAATCTGACCGAATCTCTGCGAATCTTTCGTCATTATATAATAGTCTTAACACCCACACATTTTCTTCCGGTTCCCAATTCACATAATTCATTTCCGCTGTCCCCTTGTTTACACAGGTGCATATCCTGTCTAGAAATCCACAAAGAACCTACTGTCATAAATCAATATGTAACAAAGATTTTTGGGTCTCGAGCAAAGTCTTAGTAATTTCTAGTTTTTTACTTTACTTTGATAAAAATTCCCAACGACTCCGAAAAATGAACGGTGAAGTCTAGTAACTGGTTAGTTCTTTTCGTATTATTAACCAAAACTATTATTCTTTCGCTCCTTGCGATTTTTTCACGCCAATAATAACAGGTTGTTTCCCTTAACGTCTGAGAGACAGCAAGAATCTTCAGCTCTCCAGTACTTTATGAGTATACTTGCTGACCTCAGCAGTGCTGTAGTCTAAAGGGTCTCAATTCTCTCTAGGATTTTGAGTTCCCTCGTTCTCTTTTCTTGGTTATTCGGGATTTTTCCTTGTGTTCTGGCTATGATTGTCACTACCGTCACTGTCACATTCCACAATCTCTTTTTTTAATGCACTGGCAAAGTCTGAACATTTCCTCAAGTTATTTGTTTTTCTTTATTTTAAATCTGTTATCTTCTGGAACTGCGTAGTCCACTAGATGACTCGTTCATTTCATTTTGTTTGTTACAACTGGGTATAGACTAAAAGTCTCAAATTTTGTGTATCTTATTTACCAGGAAAGATTCTTTTCTTGATATATACTATTTGTCAATATATTCAAATTTTAATCGCTTGCACGATTTTCAGAGGATCACCTTCCCACGCTAGTATACCTGCTCTTGTTATTTCTCCTCGTGAGTTTTGCACATCCCTTTTAACTGGTGTCTTTTCACTGGAGTCAGTGTGGCAGCAAGTCTCCTCGGATCTCCAGTTCTCTTCCCAATCTTTTAACCCATCTTAACAATACTTTGTTCTTAATGGTTTCAATTCTCTATCTGGTCTTCAGTTCCTCAGTCTCCTTTCCAGGACTTTGCGGAACATCCAAGCACACCAACAATTGGCGTCCCTGCCATCTTCATGTTACACAGCGTTTTTAGCTCTCAGGCAAGATCCAGGTATTTGTCCATCTTTTCGCTTTCTTTCAATTTTTTTTTCTCAATGGTTCGCTAGAACGGTAAAATCTACAAGTTGACAAATTCATTTTTTTCTTGTTTCTGGTCTTCTAGCCGGGAATGGGTGATCTGTTTGTCTCTGAAAATCTCAAAGAATTTTATGCGGCTTATTTTTTCGAATAGATTCTTGTTTGTAAATATACTGTTGTTCATGGTGTAATGATTATCGTCGTAAGAAATAAATACGGAAACACGAGTTCAAATCCTGGATGAGGCTGATTGCATCTTTACGCTTGGGAAGGCATGAATTAATTGTTCTCTCTAGGTATGAGTAAATAGTAGTATCGATTGAGTTTTTAAGCCGTGGTCAGGCAACGAATCAAGGAAAAGGAAAATTCTAAATTCAAACCTGTTAAACCCTGCTTAAAACATTGACCTGAGGAGGAGTTGGTATATATATATATATATATATACATGTATTTATGTCTATAAAAATTTGACTATACTGACAAATAGTATATATATATATATTATTTGTCAGTATAGTAAAATTTTAGTCTCTTGCACAGTTCCTAGAGGCGTATCTTTCCTACCCAGTCAAGTCTACTCTTTTATTTCTTTTGTGCCAGTTTGCTGCATTCGCTTCTTAAGTGAGTAACCGTTTCATCTCAGTTACCACATAACATAAACTTGCTGTTCTTCTCCCTATTATCAAATTTTGCTTTGTTATTATTTACTCCTTTGAGAGTTTTTCACACCAGAGTTGCTAACGGTTTCTCACTGGAGTTTAAGGGACACCAAGTCTCCTCAAGTCTCAAGGATTCTTCTCACTCTTCTGGCCGAACTTAATAATGTTGTAGTCTGGATAGTCTCTACTTGTCTTCTTATTTCCTAGTCTTCCAGTCCCTTAACCAATCCTTTGGGGATTGTTCCTAGTGCACCAACCACAATTAGTATCACCATCACCAACATGTTCCATAGTTTTTTTTTTGTTCTCAAGAATCTCCGGGTACTTATCTCTCTCTTTATTATTATTACTCATTAGAGTTTTTCACATTATCGTAAGCTGATGGTCTTTCATTGGAGATTGAGTGACAGCAAGTCTCCTCAAGTCTCTAGGACTCTTCTCAGTATTCTGGTCGTTTTCAATAATGCTGTTGTTTGGATGGTCTCCACTCGGCCGCCAACTTCCAAATCTTCCAGGCCCTTTCATAATCCTTTAGTTACCGTGCCAAAAGCACCAATCACAATTGGTATAATTGTCACCTTCATGTTCCATAGTTTTTTCAATTTTCTAGCAAGGTCGGGGTACTTATATCTCTTTTCACATTCTTTCAGTTTTATTCTGTGGTCTGCTGGGACAGCAAAGTCGACGATTTTGCGGATTTTCTTTTTTTGTTGATTATTAAAAGGTCTGGTCTTCTGGCCGAGTTTAGGTGATCCGTTTGTATGTCAAAGTCCCATAGGAGTTTGTGCGTGTCATTTTCTAGGACATGTGCTGGGTTGTGCATATACCATTTGTTGGCATGGTCAAATTTAAATTTCTTGCATATTTCCCAGTGGATCACCTTGCCGACCCAGTCGTGCCTAGCCTTGTACTCCTTCTGAGCCAATTTGCTGCATTCACTTATTATGTGAGTGATGGTTTCATCTCTGTCACCGCATAGTCTGCATTTGCTATTTTGTTGCGTCTTATCTATCCTCGCTTTGATATCATTGGTTCTTATGGCGCTGTTTTGTGCTGCCATTAGGAGAGATTCTGCTTCTCTCTTAAAGTTTCCTTTTCTTAGCTATTATTATTATTATTATTATTATTATTATTATTATTATTTCTGGTGAGTTTTGCATACCTGATTTTTTTTTCACTGGAATCAGAAAAACAGCAAGTCTCCTCAAGTCCCCAGAACCCTTCTCAGTATTCTGTCCGATCTTAATAATGCTGTAGTTTCGATGGTCTTTGCCCAGACCCTGATTTCCAACTCTTTTCTTTACCAAGTTTTTAGGGGATTATCATAATTAGTATTATTGATATAATGATCAGTACATCTAATAAAATTTATTCTTTTAAAATTATAACGTAACACTATAACTAGAATTACTTACTCAATACAATATTTTCCACAGTCTACATTATTACTAACAACAACAACAACAAAAACAATATTGCAGCAACTTGTCAAATGCTTTTTACTTTGGAACAGTGTTATGGGTCGTATGAAGGGGTAGATTAGCCTCAGGCAGCATAACGACGACCAGACGCAGTGGCACAATACTTAGAGACAAAAAGGAATGAGGCGGAATATCCATCGCTACAAGTTAACCTCTTAGTGCGCCCAGTCGGCCATTTTGGACCTTGGGCGTGAGAAGAGAGACTAAGAGAGACAGGTCTTCAGTCAGTCGATCAAATTTGCAAATTAAATTATTTGCACATTTACATCAGGCTAAACTCAGTTGAGCCTGTGACAATATCGTCGTCAAGATTTGGCATTTAAGAAGAAAACAACGTCATTGTTTCTTTTGTTCTAAGAGTTTCTTTCTTTCTTTCTTTCTTTCTTTCTTTCTTTCTTTCTTTCTCTTTGGAGTTTATTTCAATTCCTCAATCTATTTTCAATATACTTTTTTCATTCCCTTTTCTTTCTTTTAAAAATATAATTGAACCTTTCACTTCATTGTTTGTTTCTGTTGAATGACTTTTCTATACTATTCTATCAACTCAGTCATCTTTCTTTCTTTCTTTCTTTCTCTTTGAAGTTTATTTCAATTCCTCTATTTATTTTCAATATACTTTTTTCTTTGCTTTTTCTTTCTCATAAAAAATATAATTAAACCCCTCATGTCTTTGTTTGTTTGTTTCTTTCTTTCTTTTGAATGACCTTTCTAAACTATTCTGTCAACTCAGTCAGCTTTCTTTCTTTCTTTCTTTCTTTCTTTCTTTCTCTTTGGAGTTTATTTCAATTCCTCTATTTATTTTCAATATACTTTTTTCTTTGCCTTTTCTTTCTCATAAAAAATATAATTAAACCCCTCATGTCTTTGTTTGTTTGTTTCTTTCTTTCTTTCTTTTGAATGACCTTCCTAAACTATTCTGTCAACTCAGTCAGCTTTCTTTCTTTCTTTCTTTCTTTCTTTTTTTCTTTCTTTCTTTCTTTCTTTTATTTCAATTCCTCAATCTTTTAACATTATACGTTTTTCTCAGGCTTTTCTTTCTTTTAAAAAATATAATTGATCCCTCACGTTTTTGCTCGTTCGTTTGTTTGTTTGTTTGTTTCTTTCTTTCTTTCTTTCTCTTTGGAGTTAATTTCAATTCCTCAGATTATTTTCAATATACTTTTTTCTTCGCTTTTTCTTTCTTTTAAAAGATATAATTGAACACCTCTCGTCATTGTTTGTTTCTTTTGAATGATTTTTCTATACTATTCTATCAACACAGTCGTTCTTTCTTTCTTTCTTTCTTTCTTTCTTTCTTTCTTTCTTTCTTTCTTTCTTTTCAATTCCTCAGTCTTTTTACATTATACATTTTTCTCAGACTTTTCTTTTTTTAAAGAATATATTTGATCCCTCACGTTTTTGTTTGTTTGTTTGTTTGTTTGTTTGTTCCTTTATTTTTGAAGTTTATTTCAATTCTTCAGCTTTTTTACATTTTTTTCTCAGCTTTTTTTTCAAAAAAAGTGAGTCCTTTAAATCTTTCTTTCTTTCTTTCTTTCTTTCTTTCTTTCTTTCTTTCTTTCAAATGTACTAAGCTATTCAGTCAACACAGTTATTTCTTTCTTTCTTTCTTTCTTTGCACATTATATGTTTATTTTATTTTAGTAGGTTTTAATAGAATTCTTGCCTTTCTTTGTTTTTTCATCTACTCTTTCTTTCTTTCTTTCTTTCTGAAGTATAATTCACTTCTATTTTTCTACATCATGCGCTTTTTTCTCCGGTTTTTCTTTATCTTTTATATTATTGCCCCTTTCTTTCTTTCCTTCTTTCTTTCTGTCAATATTCTTTCCCTTTTCCTTTATTCTTTTTTCCTTTTTGTCCCTTTTCTATCCTTCTTTCCGTTTTTTTTTCTAGTATAATCAACAGCTTTGTTTTTGATACATCATATTTAGTTTTGAAGGCCTTTTCCCTATTTACTTAATATTGTTGCCTCACATTTTCCTTTCTTTCTTTCATGATTTTTTATACTATTCTCACAACGCAGGTATCTTTCTTTCTTTCAAGATTTTTCTATTCTATTCTTTCAACGCAGGTATATTTCTTTCTTTCTTTCTTTCTTTCTTTCTTTCTTTCTTTCTTTCTTTCTTTCTTTCTTTCACATAACCCTGACTAATTGTTGTTGACACATGTGACTTTTTATATTCTCATTATAGTTTAGGTTTTCTTTTTTTCCGCTACATGGTCCCCTATTTTCCCTAATGTCAGAGTTTATCGTTGTGTGCTTGTTCTGATGAAGGTGGGAAAATCAGCCGGAAGAAATCGGTATTCATGGCAAGTGCAACCACTGGAGGGGCAGTCGACACGAAGCAGTAACAATGAAAAATATGAGGCAAATATTAGAAACAAAATGATATATACGGATATACGAGTATATAGTTGTATTTATCTATTTATGTCGATTATATATATATATATATATATATATATATATATGTGTGTGTGTGTGTGTGTGTGTACGTGAGTTTGTGTTTACATGCTAGTACGTGTATTACACAAACACGTATAATATATGTTTATTATACATACACGTATAATATACATATGTGTGCGTGTGTGTGAGAAAGAGACACAAAGAAAGAGACAGAGAAAGAGGGGGTGTGTGTATAATTATATATGTATATGCCATCGTATTATATATATATATATATATATATATATATATATATATATATGAATGTGTAATCATACATATATTACATATGGAAGTAAATATATATATATATATATATATATAATCATACTATATATATATTAGATATATTTATTACGTGATTACACACGTCGCACACGTTATCGTACTTTATATTTATATGTTTGCATATATATATATATATATATATATATATATATATATATATATGATTACATTAAGAAATATAACTAAAAAAAATGAAAAACATGTTGTTTTAAATAAACAATTTATTAATATAAAATGTTTCGCTTTTTTGAATAAAGAAGATAACTGAATCTGTTGACGTAAATTCTCATGGAAACAGAAATGGGTATTCCACCTTTCTAAAAGCTTCTTAACTGAATTGGTTTGGCGTCGTACATATTTTAACGGCATATAAAATCCTAATGTCTTATTTCATGAGTGATTTATAAATATCGGATTTAGGCGTTCCATTTGTCTCTAATAATAATATTGATAATAATGCAGCAAATTAGCACAAAAAGAGTACCAGATTAGACATAAATGGGTGGGGAAGGTGATCCACTGGGAACTGTGCAAGAAATTGAAATTTGACCAAACTGCATGATAGTATATGCACAAACTAGAATACAACCTAAAGAATGAAGTAATTTGGGATTTTGAGATGCAAAAAGAACACCTAATCCCGGCTAGAAGATCAGACCTTCTGATAATTAATAAAAAAAGATAACCTGCCTAATAGTGGACTTTACCGTCCTGGCCAACCACAGAGTGAAAATCAAAGAAAACGAAAAGAGATAAAAATACTTAGATCTTGCCAGAGAACTAAAAAAGCCATGGCACATGAACGTAACGGTGATACCAATTGTAAATGGTGCACTTGGAACGATCGCCAAAGGCTTAATAAGAGGGTTAGAAAAGTTGGAAATGTGAGGACGAGCAGAGACCATCCAAAAAACATCATTACTGAGGTCAGCCAGAATACTGGGAAGAATCCTGGAAACCTGAGGAAATTTTCTGCCACTCAGACTCCAGTGAAAGACCATCAGCTAACGCAGGTGTGTAAAACTCGCAAATAGTAAAATTAAATAATAATTTGCTTGTACACAGTTATATTATTTTAATTTGGTTTCTTTGTATAAAGGCATATCAACTTTCATGGGTTATTTAACACCGAAGCCATCTTTGAAGAAGAACAGCTTTTAACCTAAAACTAGAGGGATAAAGGAGATTCATGCCTTTCGCAACGATATTAGTCCGAAAGTGATTGTAATTGCGTGGCTGGGGTTCGAATTCGCTTACTTCGAGGTTGCAGACAAGCATTTTAGCCATTTATGCCACGGGGACTCTATTATTTTAAGTATTCATATCCAATACAAATAATGTGAACACTGTTATATAATTTCAAGTATACCAATCCAATGCTTATAGTTTTTTTTAGACATATTTAGTCTATCCATGGATGGGTCTCTAAGAAGTGTTACTAATCCGAGTCAGTGTTCTGGGAATAATGAAAATGAAAAGTATTCGGTTATATTGTTTCAAGTATTCCTATCAAATACTAATAACTTACACGCAATGATACGGTTTAAAATCACTGTTCCTATTTAGTAATAACACTTTGCAATCATTTATATGGCATCAAGTTAATTCCTACCCAATACAAATAATTTTCAAATAGATTTTGGGGAGTCTAGTGGTTTTATTGTTAACGTCCAGTACTGCAAAATCGTAGTTACCGAGTTCAAATTCCAATCACCATATTGCGTTCTCTTTTTGGACAATTCTTTTGGGAAAGGTATAAACCCTCTTATTCCTTCCATCTATGAGTTACATTGAACCGCTACAGATGGCTTTGGCATTAAATAACCCATGAAAGTTGATATGCCATAGAACAAAGAAACTAAAATGAAACCAATCAAATAAATCTATTCGACTAAATACATTGAGACCCCAAAAGTTACCCTCCTCCTAACTAGATTGGACCTTAGAGTTATGACAACGCAGGGATACTCCACACTTCCAAGAACTCAAAAGCTGGATCCTCGCCATAGGATGCAGTTAAGTATCTTACACACCTGTTGGGGCGGGATCTTCCCCTTTGCAGAGAATTCAGTCGGCGTAATCAAATCCTTGCCAACAAGGCGGTTCAGAAGTGGAGCCCTACCACCAGTGAAAGCTTTACGATACACAAAAGCACATATCCATAGCCTGAAATTTATCAATGTTTTAATGAAAACAAATATCTACACATTATGTAGATTCAATAACAAAGTTATGTAGGAATTCACGCACATAAAATCCCTACTACATTAATAAATAAGTAGATAAATGAAGAATGTATGGATGTGTGTATTAGAAATTATTGTTTCTTTAGAAATGAATCATGCGTCCATTATGTAAACATTGTTTTTCGCTTTTATCGATTATATTAATTTTCTTTCTTTCCTCAAGGGGCGATTCTGTAGTTGTAGGTGTTGCAGAAAAAAAAAATCAGGAGGAATTAAAGAAAATACATAAGCGTGCGTTGTTTTCAGGTTCAGTATTCGTCGCATTAACGGACACCTTATATTTAATAGTGAACGCATGGGCTTGGTCATAGGTTAAAAAAATGAAGCAAAACAAAACAAAACAAGCAGAAAACAAAAAGCAAAACAAAAGGTGGAAAGAAAGAAGTCTTACAAACTGTAACAATGTTAACCGAGCAGCCATATAGAAGTCAACAGACATAACTAAAGAAAGAAAGAAAGAATTGCGTTCGCCAGAAATACAATAAACCCTCCCTATAGCGAACTGATTGTGAAGGAGGAGGGTAGTTGTGAAAAACGTGATAAAAGTTCGTTATATCCGTTGGTTGCTCGTCATTCACTGAATAAACAAATTCAGCAGTTCGCTGTATTTCTATAATGTAAAGAGCATTCTTTATAAACGAACTTTTACGTCATTATGGACGCTACTTAAAATTTAAACTAGAGGGGAGTCCCTGTGGTGTTAAGGGATAACGTGGCTGGACTACGACAGTGTAGTAAGCGAGTTCGAACTCAGGTCACGCTATGATGTTCACTTTCGGATTAATACCCCTGGGGAATGTATGAAATCCCTCGTGCCCCTCTCCCACCATAATGGCTTAAGTAATATTATAGCTCTTCCGCAAGAATTACTTTGGCATCAAATAACCCACGACGGTTAATATGCTATAAAACAAAGAATCTAAATAAGAAACATTTTTCTCTTTGAACATTCTCACATTTTTTTCGCAAGTCATAACTTTTTCTGGTTACATCATCGCTATGACAATGCCAGTCTCTTATGGAGTAAAGTGACTTAAGTTTGGTCGGTTGGTCTGTTTGATTAACGGCATATCAACCTTTGTGGTTTATTTAATGCCAAAGCTATCCTCGTAGAAGTTGTGATACAATTTTCACGCGTCATAACTTTTTCTGGTTACATCGACGCGATGACAACGCCTATCACTTATGAAATAAACTCCCTTATGGAGTAAAATGGTTAGCTTAGCTTGATTAACAGCATATCAACATTTGTGGTATATTCAATGCCAAAGCTATCCTAGTAGAAGTTGTGATACTATATTATCCGACAGTTAGGAACATTAGTTTGAATTTTAATCGTAAACCGATATTCCATGATATGACTACATATATATAAATATATATTAGAATTATCATGACTAGAAAATCCGGCAAATACCTACATGCGACATATGGAACATTGAACAGCAGTTTCGACCTTATTGGGTCTCATCCAGCAGTGCACACCACGATCTCCACCACTGGAGATCGAACCAACAACCACAGTATGCAGAAGCCGAATCTCTACCACTGGGTTCATGACACATATACGCAATGCCGAATTAACCAGTCGTGGTGATATATATATATATATATATATATATATATATATATATATATATATATATATATATATATATATATATATATATATATATATATATATATATATATATATATATATATATAATTTTGAAGGCTTATTTTTTAACCAATAAAGTTGGCGTCGACCAATTGATAACTAATAATTTTGCCAGGTTAAAGAGAAGGACTAGAAGCGAAATTCCACAAATTAATTTTGCCATGCCTCATGAGTCGACTAATACAAAAGATCGACCAGTGCACAAGTGTAAACGGTAGCAATATACGAATGAATTAAGAAGTACATAAACTTTCCCAGAATAAATCATCGGATGTATTTGTAAATTTATTTTTATCTGTAAAGCTCTAATTCAAGGGAGTTAGCTTAAGAAGTGGGTACTGATTTACTTCTCTTGAATACGAAACTTACTCAGCCCAGTTGGCTGAGGCAGTAAACACACCGATTGTATTTCTGCAAAAGAGTGTAATATAATGACCGAGGGATTTCGTTTTATATATCTTGCCTTTCGGTTTAGTTAGGCTGAGAACCTTTCGCTTAGCACATGGGTTAGTTAGGTGCAACATGAGTTCAGGTGTTCACGCGCGTGCGGGGAGGATGTGTCATCCAGAGATGACAAAATAAAAATCCCAGATAGAAAATATGACCAGGGGGATGTGAATGACGTCATGCACCGGAAGCGTGCGCGGAAGATTTGGAGGATTTGAGAAAAGTCAGTGAGTTGATTTTTAGCGTCCGAAGAAGATAGTTGACTTTCGGGGCTTGCTAAGATCAGCTCAGTAGTTTGCGGCGGGGTGCCGTGCGTGGCTGGGGACAGATGGAAAAGTCAGCATAGAAAGATTGAGTATCTCTCTCCTCATGTCGAAAAACCTTTTAACTCAAAGGTAATAAAAAGTTTCTTACCTGAACTAAGAAGTCGTAAGTGTTTTTTTTTGTGTTTCGGGATTCCTATGTTATCTATATGTAAGTTATGAACATTCTAAGTACATTTCACATATTCATGTAGGGGTATGGTACAGGGGTAAGACCCTGTAACGAGTGTCCCGATATGACTCTAAACCTTCTGATGGTAAGGTTTCAACCCTGAAATTCAAGTGAATGTTGAGTACTCCTTCATTGCC
The DNA here is from genome assembly GCA_963585895.1 of Sepioteuthis lessoniana. NCBI lineage: Eukaryota > Metazoa > Mollusca > Cephalopoda > Myopsida > Loliginidae > Sepioteuthis > Sepioteuthis lessoniana. The sequence continues at coordinate 42,399 of CAUZXS010004233.1, forward strand.
ATTACTCCCAGGTCAAGTCTCACCCGGAGCGGTAGTACCTGGTAGGGTCCTATCTATAGGTTAAAAAACACTTTTTGACCATTTAACTTTGGCCAAAAGAGTGAGTTATGTTGAATTGAATTATTAGTATTGAATAGCAATACTTGAAAACATTTAATTGTTTGCCGAACTTGAATTATTGGTATTACACAGCTATACTTGGAACTATTTAACTGCTTACCAGTAAAACTATAGGTGTTTAACTGTGTGCAAAAATTGAATTATTGGTATTACATAGCAATATGTGGAACCAGTTAACATCACGCAAATGACTGAATAGCATTAAAAAAATTGTTAGTGTTATATACTTGTAAGAACTATAGAGTTTGATAGCAATACATGAAACCTTTAAACTGTGTGCAAACAATGGCAATACTTAATTGTGCTGAAACAATTTGGCTCAAACGTTTTTTAAATATATAGTTACCAACAAACTATTCACTGATAAATCATAATTATATCCATTTAACTTAGTACAAAAAATGACGAATGTTAAATTAAATTGTTCGTGTTACACAGCAATACTTGAAATCATTCAACTGTGTACAAAAGATGATTTTTAGTTAATAGAATTAATCGTATTAGATAGGAATACTTGAAACCATTTAACTGTAAGCAAACAAATGAGTTCTTGCTTTTTAAAAATCTTACCTACAACCGTTTTTTTACAAATTATATATATATATATATATATATATATATATATATATGTGTGTGTGTGTGTGTGTGTGTGTGTGTGTGTATGTGTGTGTGAAAAGAACTTGGCATTAGAATACCTATAAAAGTTGATATGCCATAAAACCCAACCAACCAACGAAAATTTACGAGAGTAAATACAGTTTAATCCGTTGCGTAGTAGAGCGCATTGATCCAATCCCTTCGCCACGAGTAGGATGTGACATAAGGTCAATTTTTAAGCGGGGTATAACTGGATTGAATCCAGGGTCTTTCTCCTCCTTATGGATTGATAACTTTCCTGGGTCATTCGTGTAAGCATCCTCCTCCAGGATTTAAACTCGAATCGCCGTGTCCATTTCCAACGATGGTAAGCGTTACGCGATGGGCGCTTTCTTGTGGAGTCGTGATTACCAAGTTACTATCAGCTAACCATTACTACTATAAGTGAGTTCCATTCTCACTGGATCCTATACAGACTGTTACGATACTATATTGAATCACACCGATAATCGGAAAATATATTCAATTTATTTATTGATTTTGAAGGCATGTCAAATCATCAAGGGTTATTTTATGACCAAACGTTAGAGAATTTCGTTCATTGTACATTCATATATACATTTTTTATGTTGTTTCTTAAGATTCTTTTGGCTTATGATTTTATCAAATTCGAATAATTTTACAACATATCTATTTGATCTATATAGATGGGATCTTAACAGGTATTCCGAATTTGAGTAAGCCTGGGAGTAATGGCAATGAAGAGGTACATCACACTCCAAAGAACTGAAGACCAAGAGCTTTACCTTCAGACGCAGTTCAGAAGACCCCCACTTTTTTTAGGGGTCTTGCTCTTCTTCAGAGAATACAGTCAAGTTATTCAAAGCTCCATTGATAGGGTGAGATTCTTATTTAAGATAAAACAACAACAATTCAGATGTATAAAAAGCAATATCTATCCGTCTGTCTATCTATATATCTATCTGGTCACCGCTGGTGGTGTAACGGTTAGCAAGCTAGACTAGCAAACCTACACGAGTGAGTTCGAGTCTCATTGGGCGCCCCCATTCATTCGGCCTTGTGCCATATCGAAGGAAAGAGCTTTGTGAATTACTATATATCTATCTATGTTGGGTTGAGAAAGGAAAACAAAAACGGAGAAACATACTGTTCGGTTCATTGGTCTAGTGGGTAGAGTGTTAACCAATGATCCGGGAGACCTGGGTTCAATTCCAGGTCGTGTCATACAAAAGACTTTAAAAATGGTACTTGATACCTCCTTGCTTAACACTCAGCAATATAAGGTACGTATCAAGGGTAAAGTGGAACAATCCAGGGAAAGGAGTAGCGCCCTCCCTTACACCTCAGTGTAGTAGGTATTGAAAAGGGAGCCTTCTGGTTGCCCTCGATTCAAGTCGCCAACTTTACTTACAAAGTGTTTATATCTAATGCGAATCACTTTCATTGTCCAGTCGGCTGGGGCTGTAGAATACACTGACTGCACCTCTGCAGAGGGGTAAGACCCCCCCAGACGAGTGTCCTGTTATGACACTAAACAATTTGATGGTGAGGTTCCAGCAGTGCTGGAGCTTTGGGGAATACGGAGTACCCCTTCATTGCCATTGCTCCCAGGTCCACTCTGGCCCGCAGTGGTAGCACCAGATAGGGCCCTATCTATGGGTTAAATAGAACCAACAGCATACTTATGCTAAAATGAATTGTTTGAGTAAACTGAATAGCTTGAAATAGAAATGTTTTTCACAATTAAACCGTACTTACATTTAAAATACGTGATTATGCTTAACTGAATTATTTGAAATAGAACTGTTTTTTGACATTAAAACTGTATTTACAATTAACTGAATTGTTACATATAACTGCTTGA
>CAUZXS010004233.1:50000-55000 GCA_963585895.1 Sepioteuthis lessoniana
ATATATTTTTTACTGGACATGTTTCAAATGACCACCATTGCGCTTGTCTCAGTAATAAATCATAATCATATTGATGGGTTGCATCTATATAGAGTCATCCTGATTATAACCGTCCAAAGCATGCACTTCCAGCCACACGATCAGCTGATCCCCTGAATGTGTTTCCTTTCTCTGTAAATTGAAATAAATGTCCTGGACGATCCCACAAAGAAACAAACAAGGAGAAAACACAAAGGATGAATAAATGTTTTTGTAGAAGGGAAGCTCACGTAACCTTTATTTCTTGACGAAATCCTTTAGCTGAAAAATAAAATTCTCAGCCCATCTACATGTCTGCCTATCTCTGGTCCCTACCTTGTTTCTTCTGTCTCTGTATTCTTCTCAGCCGATCTCTTTCTCTGTGCCGACTGACTTCTCCCAGATTTATTCGTGTCTTCTCTAACATCTAACTAACTAACTGACCATCTCTATCCTTCTCTGCGCCGGTCTCTTACCCACTTCTGGTGGCAATTTTCTCCTTTTCACTGTCCTCTGGTTGACCACTTCGACTCTCCCCCACCCCTTCCAGTTACCAACTGACCGCGTTCTTCCGACCGTTGACCTTCTGTATATATGGCGAGACAAACATTCCTATTTCCAGACCCCTATATGGACACACACATACATATCCATACGCATATGCGTATCCATAGCCAATCCACAACCACACACACACAAACGCACAAGTTTTCACTTAGAGCTAAACCAGTATATAATATCACAATTAGCATTAATGTGAAATTAGTTAAATAATAATATGAAACGTGTGAAATTAATTAACTGATGATATCAAACACGTGAAATTATTTAGTTAATACTATCAAAAATGGGAAATTAAGTAATCATCTCATTCATTTCAAATTAGTTAATTATATCATACATTTGAAATTAACTAATTAGTAACATCAATCGTGAGAAACTAATTAATTAACAATGTTAAACATGGAAAATTAGTAAATTAATTATATCATACACTTCAAATTAGATAATTAATATTATGATACATGTGAAATTAGCTGATCAATTGTATGAAACATATGAAATTAATTAATTAACAATATCAAACAAGAAAAATTGGTCATTTGATAATATCGTTCACTTGAAATTTGTTAATAATATTATACATATAGAATTAGTTAATTTATACTATGAAACATAAATTAGTTAATTTATACTATCGAACATGTGAAATTAGTTTGTTCGTCAATGGCCCGGGAGACCGGGATTTAGTCATACCAAAGACTCAAAAAATAGTACCTGACGCCTCCTTGTTTAACACTCAGGAATATAAGTTACAGATCAAGGGTAAGTGGAGTAATCCAGGGAAAGGAGATGTACTCTCCCCTACACCTCGGTGTGGTAGCTATAGAAAATGGAAACTTCGGGTCGCCCTCGACTACAGTCGCCAACTTTACTTTTAATGATATAATTCATTTGAAATGTGTTAATTAATATTATCACACACCTAAAATTAGTTAATTACGAATATGAGTCAGGCGAAAAAGTGAATTAATAACATCATATACGGGAAATTATTACTTAATGATATCAAACATGTGAAATTAATTAATTAATGATATCAAGCACATGCAATTAGTTAATTGATAATATAGTTCATTTAATATTTGTTAATTAATATCATGTATGGGAAATTAGTAAATTAATCATGAATAAACAATGAAATAAAGAAATCTTCAGTAAATTTACAGTTTCGTTCTATGAATCTGCTCAAAAGTTTTTAATTTTCCACCTCAACTCAATTATGGTATTTTGAGGGTGGAAGCAGACAAAGGAATTTGTGGACAAACAATATGATTTTCTAATTCAATTGTTCTGTAAATTGTCTTTCACAGACTCCAAAATAAAAAAGAATTTCTTTTTCTAAAAAGGTTACGTTTTGCCTGTTAATGCTGATGTTGATAGATTCATTCCGAGTTTTCGATGCTTCGGATTATCGACGAGAACCAACTTTGGTTATTTTCAGTGATAATCTTTCCTAAAAAGATTTGTTGATGAGCCCTCCAGTGAGATGCTATCCAATTCTTCACAGACGATTCTTTACATGAAACTCATTTTCCGAATTTTGTTGGGGCCGCAGAATTCATTGTTTGCGTCTCTGCATAGGGGTAAGGCACCCCCAACGGGTGTCCTGGATATGACATTAAACAATCTGATGGTGAGGCTTGAATAATGCTGGGAATATGGAGTAATCTTTCATTGCAATCATTCCTAGGTCCACTCTGGCCCGGAGTGGTAGCACCTGATAGGGTCTTATCTATGAGTCGAATAGAACTCAGTAAAAGTAAAGATAGTGACTTTAGTCGAGGATGGCCCGAAGGCTCCATTTTTAATAGCTACTACATAGAGGTGTAGGGGAAGGTACTATTCCATCCCCGGGATTTCTCCACTTTACCCTTGATCATTACCTTATAATGCTGAGTGTTAAGCAAGGACGCATCATATACCATTTTTTGAGTCTTTGGTATGACGCAACCTGGGATTGAACCCCAGTCGCTCGGACCATTGGCGAACACTCTATTCATTAGGCCAATGGCCAGTTAACTAAACTGTATAAATTGTTTGAAATCAACTGTTTTTCCATTTAATTGTGTTTAACCTACGTACCGAATTGTTAGAAATAGAAGTATCTTGACATTTAACTGTGTGTAAACGAAAAACTGTACTTATACTAAACTGAATTGTTTGAAACTTTTATCAAAATGAGTTATTTCGGCGTTAAATGACCCGAAATGGGTTTATACGCCGTAAAAGAAAACAACCAACCAATCAACCAACCAACCAAATTTTGAATGATCTCCTTACTTACAACAGTTGAAAAATCAATAGCCGTTTTTTTTTAGCCAATTTCAGAGTTGACGGAGCGATGTCATTATTCAACAATGTTTGTCAATCCATAGTACCCAAATACTTTTAGTCTGTCGCAGCATGCTTTATCTTGCAAGGTAGATTAGCCATCCTTGAAGTTGAAGAAACCGTTCACAACACATATCGCCTCCAACTGAACCAGCTTAATAGACTTCCTCATTCCTCTTCTACACTTCTTATGTTGTTTTTAAACAAAATTCAGTGTCGTATATTTTTCTTAAGGGAGTCCTCGTGACGTAATAGCAAATGTGCTGGACTGTGACATCATAGTAAGCGAATTTGAACTCCAGTTGCGCTATTACGTTCACTTTCAGACTAATACTCTTAGGAAAAGTATGAATTCCCTTTTCTCCTAGATATAGGTTAAACAGTAACTCTAAAATTCTAAAATGATAGATTTGGAATTAAATAACCCATATAGGTTGATATGCAATTAAACAAAGAAACCGAAAACGATATTTTCCAAATGTGCTATAATCAAACAGGGGACATCTCCACTCTAGACGGAACCCCTCTTAAACTAGTAGACAAATTCACTTACCTAGGAAGCAGCGTCGTATCAACCGAAAAGGACATCGACACGAGGTTAACGAAAGCATGGATAGCTATCAATAGGCTATCGATTATATGGAAATCAGACCTAACCGATAAAATGAAACGCAGTTTCTTCCTGGCAGCAGTCACATCGATACTGGTATATGGCTGCACTACATGGACTCTAACAAAACGGCTGGAGAGGAAGCTAGACGGCAATTACACAAAAATGCTGCAAGCAATCTTGAACAACTCCTGGCGGCAACACCCCACAAGACACCAACTGTACGGCCACCTGCCTCCTATCACGAAAACGATTCAAGTTAGACGAACCAGACATGCAGGACACTGCTGGAGAAGCAGGGACGAACTCGTAAGAGATGTACACTTATGGACCCCCACACATGGCCGTGCGAAGGCAGGACGACCAGCACGAACATACATTCAGCAGCTATGTGAGGATAAGGGATGTTGTCCTGAAGACCTGCCTAGGGCGATGAACGATAGGGAGGAGTGGCGAGAAAGGGTCAGGGATATCCGTGCTATCAGCACGACATGATGATGATGATATTTTAAAAAATTGTATAAAATACAGAAGATACTTCATCAAATATTAGTATTGCCCTGATGATGATTTAATATAAAAAAACGAAATATTTAACGCTGGCAAATAATTCAACTATAAATAAAATCATCTTCGGAATACTTTGTTTATTCGTATTTGTATACTTACATTTTGTCGGATATATTTCCATTTCCCCACACTCACACACACACATATATCTGTAAGAATGCACACGTTGATCCAAACAAAATCAGAATGGCCTTTTAATTTTATCTCTGTATCATGATAAAATTCTCCCAGAAGAATAACATTTCCATCCAAGAGATCAGGATTATAAGAGAATCGTTAAATAAACTATAAAAGTAAAGATCGAAAAGAATTTATCAAACGCCACATTTTTCTAGAAACACATAAAGGTAAATGGATATTACATCTTCAAACTCTGATCCCAAATGGAATCAACAACAAACTAAACCACCAAAAAATACATTTTAGTCCTCAATACTGCTTAAATTAAAAAAAAAAAAAATCATGACATATATGCGTGTGTCCGTATCTCTATGTTTTTGTATTGATGTAAACGTGCGATCACAATTTCATTTGCTGCCAATATATATAATCACAAACACACACACACGTGTGTGTGTGTGTGTGTGCGTGTGCACATACATAATACAAGATTCGTTCCACAAGTTCTAAACTTCACCCAGATTTCAGAATTGTTGAACCCCTCTCACTTTTGTAAGAGCCTCACCAGCACAGTTATTAAAACAGGAATTTAGATTAGTTTATATATATATATATATATATATATATATATATATATAGTGATTTCTTAAATATAATTTTTACAAGAAATAAATATGAGAAGAAAGGGAGTATCTTTTTAATCACCCTATATATATATATATTTGGTAATCCCTCCGCACGAGCAGTGTGCGACACAAGGTCAATTTTTAAGCAGAGTTTAACATGT
>CAUZXS010004233.1:60000-81703 GCA_963585895.1 Sepioteuthis lessoniana
AAAGTTCTGTTTCAAACAATTATGTTTGGCACGAGTACACAGTTCTGTTCCAAAAAACTCAGTTTAACATACAAAAACAGCCCTATTTCAAACAATTCAGTTTAGCATAAGTACACAGTTTCAATGTCAAAAACTGTTCCAATTCAAACAATTTAGTTTAGCATAAGTACACAGTTTCAATATCAAAAACAGTTCTATTTCAAACAATTCAGTTTAGCATAAATGTTAAAACAGTCCTATTGCAAGCAATTCAATTTAATATAAGGACACTGTTTAGTTATATTTGACCAATAGATAGGACCCAATCAGGTGCTACCACTCTGAGCCAGAGTGGACCTGGGAGCGATGGCAATGACGGGGTACTCCGTATTCCCCAAAGCTCCAGCATTACTGGAACCTCACCATCAGATTGATTAATATCATATCCAGGACACTCGTTGGGGGAGTCTTACCCCTCTGCAGAGATGCAGTCGGAGTATTCTACAGCCCCAGCCGACTGGGCAAAAAGAAACCAGAAAAAATATTATAAACGGCTCCGATCAATTTTTGATCAAACGGGAATAATTCTACGGCTGTAGCTGTGTCTGTACAACTGTAAAGTTGCACCACTTGAACTGTAATGAAACGTTTAAAATGTGCGCTACAAAAGATGCTATGTATCTTTTAAACAAATCCCGGAAGCATCAACCCACAAAATAGTAGCTGTACGGCCATTCCTCTTTCATCTTACAAAGCATTCAAGAAAGACGTGCAAGACATACAAGGATAAGCAACGTTCTCCTATAGCCTTCTGTGCATACACTCAGAGCAAAAGTTACATTCATCAGCTCTGTGCGGACACAGATTGCTGTCTTCTAGACTTAACAAGTGCAACAGCCGATAGTAAAGGATGTCGAAAGAGAGTTAAAGGAATCAGTTGTATCAAGAATTTTTTTGATTAAACATGCAACCAGTCCTTCTTAAAACAATCATTTAGTTACAAATTGTACTGGAAATTGTTTTATTCTCAAAATTTGAACCGTTTAAAAGGATTGTCCAAAAAAATATTTTGCTACGATGCATCGTTTTTGATCAGTTACGATTATATATATATATATATATATATATAGGAATAAGGTGTATACAAGTTGGAATGAAATTGGAATTATATATATAAATGCCAAACAATTAAACCACCGGTTTGCGTAAAATCATGTGATCAAGTCTGAACAAGTCATTTATAAAGAAAAATCACTTAAAGAAAATGTCAACGATGTATCAGGAATGTAATGCCAACAGTTGTTTTCTGGCCTGTGTAGATTTTCACATGGCCATTAATAATACTATTAAGCTATTAAAACTAAAAAAAAAAAAAAGATTACACCCTGCATTATTCAATTTACTTTCATCAGACTTCAACACGTTTAATATATATATATATATATATATATATATATATATATATCAAACGCGTCGACGTCTGAGGAAAGTAAATTGAATATATATATATATATATATATATATATATATATATATATATATATATATATATACACGTAAACGACAGGAAATACAGACCTGTTTATTTTAAAAGTGGCCAATGTGCTCTTATCGCTTTCAGATAAGCAACCTTTTGGAAATATCGGCGAAAGAAAAGCTTTTCTTATATATATATATATATAGATTAAGGATTATATATATATATATATATATATATATACAAATGTGCTAAAGATAACATATACATATATATATATATGGCTTAAAGATGATATATATATATACAAATAAGTTAAAGATGACATATATATATATATATATATATATATATATATAGAGAGAGAGAGAGAGAAAGAATATATATGTATAAATGGGAGTATATCTCTGTAAATTGGAGTATGTATGTATAAATGGGAATATATATATATATATATATATATATATATATATATATATATATATATATATATATTACACGTACACACATTTTTATATTCTTACATTCCTACCTTTTTTTGGTTTTTGTCTTCGTGTCCTTGAAATTGCTAATTTTTCCCTTCCCTTTTTTTTCTCGCTCTCTAGTCGTCATCATCTTTCCATACATTCATCCAATTTCTCATTCGCTACGACCGATAATTTTAATCTCTGAACTAATTTATTTATTTGATTGCTGATGAGGCACACTAACTTCTTTTTTTTTTCCATCACTTCTTTCAGTTTCATTTTGTTGTGTCTCTCTTCTCATCTTTGATTCGCTCTCTTTTCTCTTCTTCTCATATCCTCCTCTTTATTTTCTATCCTTACAGCGACAACTTTCCTAATTTACTTTTCTCTTTTCTTCTCCTTCCCTTTTCCTCTTTCGTTATTCCCCGTCCTTCTCTACTCCTTTTTTTTCTCTTTTCTGTTGTTGCTCTTCTCTTTTTGGTCATGTTGTTGTTCTTCTTGAACATGAAATTGATCCTTTTTTTTTTTTCATCCTCTTTTTCTTTTGCTCTTGTTTTTCCTCTAGCTTTTCTTGCTCTTGCTTTTGTTGTTATTGTTCTTAATCTCGTAATGGTTGTTCTTCTTCCTCTTATTGGTCTTGTTATTGTTGTTCTTGCATTTGCTCTTTTACCGGTGGTGGTATTGGTGATGATGCTTGTTGTTGTTGTTGTTGTTGTTCTTCTTCTTCTTCTTCTTCTTCTTCTTCTTCTTCTTCTTCTTCTTCTTCTTCAAATCTCCTCCATCCAATCTTTCTTAATCTTCCCCTTATCAGTTTGTCCTCCTTTAATATATTCTTTATTTTATCCTTTTTCATATTCCTTTTTTTTTAAGTCTCCGTTTTCGCTCATTTCTATTTTCTACTCGTTATATTTCTTTTATTTGTGTTACACGTTATCAGGTTTTATCTTTTATTACTAACAGGTAAGAAAAGTAGCTGTCAGTGTTTGCTTATAAATGTCCGTGACAAAGTTATTTATTACTTGGTCTTTACCAAAATCGTTCTAGTTTTAATCAACTTCACTTGCAACATGGCAGATGGGATTGCATTGGAATTCTAAAAAAATACTGCCTAAAGATAACAACAATTTTTCATACATTCATATTCTCGTCTCAATATGCAAAGTTTTTGTATCTGATATAAACTTAAAAGAGCCTTTATTGGTTGATTTTGTATAAACGCTTTTAAGTCACAGTTATTAAACAGTGTTGGGAACGAACGTCTTTGGTGATAACCATAGTTTAAAAAAATACATGTGTACTTGTAATGTCAACGTTGCTGAAGGTTATTCCATCATCTTCTTGTAAAAGGTTATAACTATTTTTTTGATTTTTTGTAACTCCTGCATGAAATAATTACCTCGGTGTTACCGATATGTTCTCCGAGTAACGGGGTAGTCAGCAGAGAGCTTGATTCTAACCTTTGTTTGGTCTTCCGTAAAGAAAACTATTTTCTGGTATTAACTCAAAGAGCAGAATGTCCTGGGTATGACACTAAATAGTATCAGATGGTGAGGCTCTACTCCTGGAGCTTTGGGGAATGTGGAGTACAACTTCATTGCGATTACTTCCCGATTCACTTTAACCCGAAGTAGTTAACTTGTTAGGGTCCCATCTATGGGTCAAATAAAACTGTTCAATGATTTGCCAAGGATTATTATTATTATTATCATTATTATTATTATTTGAAACCATACAGTCGTGTGTAAATCATTCACTTCCTGCTAATGTACTAAGGAAAGGCATGTATCCATTAGTTCTCCCCTACCCCAAGCTATGAGTAAATAGTTGGAAAGAGTTTTTTTTAGCCGGGGTTAGACAACCAGTTTAGGAGAAGACGAACCTTGAATTCAAACCAGTTTTACTCAACTTTGCAAATTGACCTTGTGTCACACTTTGTGGCAGGGAACGTGGGTAGATACATACTTCAGTTTAGAAAAATGAGAATAAGCTTTGGTTGCTGGATTCCCCATGTAATGGCTAAGATACTGGACTGCGGCCTCGAAATGAGGTTTGGTTTGGTTTATTGGGTTTTATGGCATATCAACCTTTGTAGGTTATTTAACGCTAAATCCATTTTTATGTAAATAATCTGTTCTATTTCAAACAATTCAGTTTAGCATAAGTACACAGTTTAATTGTCAAAAACATTTCCATTTCAAACTATTCAAGCATTTATATGTAACAATTCAGTTAAGTGTAAATACAGTTTTAATGTCGAAAATAGTTCTATTTCAAATAATTCAGTAAAGCATACGCACGCAGTTTAAATGTAAATATGGTTTAATTGTCAAAAATATTTCTATTTCAAGCTATTCTGTTTACTCAAACAATTCATTTTAGCATAAGTATGCAGTTAGTTCTATTTAACCCATAGATAGGGCCCTATCAGGTGCTACCACTCTGGGCCAGAGTGAACCTGGAAGCGATGGCAATGAAGGGGTACTCCTCATTCCCCAAAGCTCCAACACTGCTGGAACCCCACCATCAAATTGTTTAGTGTCATATCCAGGACACTCGTTAGGGGGTGTCTTACCCCTCTGCAGAGGTGCAGTCAGTGTATTCTACAGTCCCAGCCGACTAGGCAAGCCTCGAAATGAGCGAGTTCAAACTCTAATTGCGCTATTACATTCACTTTTGGACTAATACCCTTAGAAAAGATATGAACCCCGCCACCTATGAGTTAAATAGTATCACTGCTATTCTACTAGAAGGATGGCTTCGGCATTAAATAATCCAAGAAGGTTGATATGCCTTTAAACAAAGAAACTAAACTAAGATTTGATGAGCTAGGTTTAGACCCCCCCCCAAAAAAAACAGTGCCGTTCTACACGCAATCAATATATATAAGTATAAAACAAGATAAAAATAATAAAACAGGCTAAAAACACACGGCAAAAAGTCAATGGACTGTGGAATAGTTGTAAGCGAGTTCGAACTCCAGTCACGCCATTACGTTCACTTTCGAACAAATACCCTTGGGAAAAGTATGAACCCCCCTTATCCCCTCAGCTATGGGTTAATTAGTACGACTACTGTTCTCCAAGAAGGATGGCTTTGGCTTTAAATGACTCGGGAAGGTTTATGTGCTATTAAACAACCACAAACAAACACACAAAACGACATAGAGTTTCTCGTTGTCAATCCTCTGGTGAACGATATTCGAAACGTCTGAATTTGCTAGTTTCAACTGAACAAGTATGTACTCTTTTTAGTCTTGTCACATGACTATTACGTGGTTGACTTACTAAGTCACGTGGCTGTTATGAATAAGCAGCAGATTGAGACAAACCAACTGAAGGCAGTGTCAATTGAAGACTTCCTACACTGTTTCCGGAAGGGGGATTTAAATCTTTGTCAGTTTGTGGCTTCCCAAGAGAAATGAAGTTGATTTACAAGAAAATTGCTCATAGTATTATTTTAGCAGTCAGTCTCGTTACTTTCTCCGCAAGTTTCGTTTATACATTGATTGAAAAAAAAACTTATTCTTTATTCATGATAATGATGATGATGATCATCATCATCATCAAATCGCGCTAACAGTACAGAGTTTCCTGTCTCTCCCTCTCGCTATTCGTCCCTATCATCCATCACTCCTGGCAGTTCCTCCAGATGGCACCCAATCTCAGCACAGATGTGATATAAGTAAGTCTTTTTGTGTTAAAAAGTGTTGAATGCAGATTTTAAACAATGAGATTGACAGTTGAATCCCAACTAAATCACAAGTGTTGTATTGACTACAAATCAGTTAATTTCCTCTATTAAAAAGATACCCGGGGGTCTGAAGAGGGACATCGTCTTAAGGCAGCTTGATATAAAACAAGCCACGAACACAAATGGTTACTTTACTTTGGGGCTATCTTCTCGCGCTAGATTGAAGAAGCGTGACTTCAAAATAACGAACGTTTTAATTTCCTGATTTTAACACCATTTTTTAAAAAAAAATTATTTATTTGGTTAGTTTTGCTTTTATTTTTAAGCTGTATCGCACTTTGATTTAGTGAAAATATCATACTAGCATTATTAACCTTTGATAAGAAAGTAGAAAATTCAATTAACGAAACAAAGGCAAGTTGACAAAGAATCTCGGAAAGCCAACAAAGAGAAGATGAGAAGATAGTAATTTCGCTTTCAGTTGAACGCCGGAAATAACACAACAAATTGAACCTGAGAAATAATTAGGAAAAAAAAAAAAAAAGAAAATAAGATAAAAACAAAAATATAACCTAAACGAAATGCGTTAAATGAATGCAAAACAAAATGCATATCAAATCAAGGTTTGATATAATTTTGTCCCAACAATATATATATATATATATATATATATATATATATATAGAACGAAACGGTGTCTGTGGATGACAATATATATATATATATATATATATATATATATATATATATATAGTGTATGTGTGTGTGTGTGTGTGTGTGTGTGTGTGTGTGTGTGTGTGTGTTGATATGTGTCAATACTGGTTAACCTGAAGATCGACTACTTGGAACTCAGAATCGTGAATTTTTACCTTGTTTTGTTTTATTTTATATTTTGGATATTGTGATATTGCTCAGTATTTTTGAACATAGAGGTCTATATTTTACCAATTTAAGATGCTTTCAGTGATAAATTATATATATATATATATATATATATATATATATATATATATATATATATATATATATATATAGGCGCGTGTGTGATTTGTATTGAAATAAAACGACGGAAAGCTAATGCCAAAAAACAATTGGGGTTATGAAATATTTAAAAATATTTTTTTCATTCAATTTTTGATTTTTTCCGTCAGTCATTTTCACTTTTCAGATCATTTGTGACGGACAGAAATACCTTTTCTCAAAGATATAATCGTACAAAGTTCGAATACACTCAAAGGTTAGTGTAAAACAACGCTGTTTTTCTTAGTTTTTCATATAAGAATACTATAAAGTTATACAGTGGGTTTTATGCTTCCAGAATTTGAAATTATCTATCTATCTATCTATCTATCTATCTATCTATCTATCTATCTATCATTTTTAGCCTTTTTATCACATTCTCTCTCCCTCTCTGTGTCTTTCTGTCTGTCTGTCTGTCTGTCTCTCTCTCTCTAGTTCAGCTCATATCTTTCTGAACTGTCTGTTTAAATCTATCACTGTGACCGTATAATCGTTTATCATTCTACCTTAAATGGCGGACATAGATTCGCTCAATTTCAATAAAACTGAACGAAAATCCAACAATTTTTAAAAACCGTAGAGAGGATTTTCCATTTATTTGTGCCTGCTTTATTCTCCATTCTTTAAGGTCAGCAAATTCCCGCTGACCGCCAGCAAAACGTACAAACTTTCATTACAACCCTCCAGCCAAATAATAACACATCTTTTCTATAGCTTTTGATTGCTTGAATTCAGCCTACCTTTGCTGGGGTATTGGGATAAATAGGAACGGGAGGGGATTACGAGACGATAAATGGTCAGGTTAGGGAAAGGGAAGAGGCCTGAAATTTTGACCATTCCACTCAGCTTATGACATGTGGTTATAGCCTTACTTGCGTGAGAGGTAGGAGTACGGGAAGGGCGAGTTTTAGGGATGGGAGTTAAAGCTGGGACTTTTTAACTTGGCGCTGTAGGTCGTGGACTGTGGGTGCCCATAACGCAGAGATACTGTAATAATGATACGAGTACTGTTTGAATTGATGAGTTTGACCACTGGTCTATTTCGTATTCACTGTATTATTTAAGTTGTCCGCTTTTGCCTTGGTCGTAGGCCCTTCGGATATAACGACGTCATTCGAGTGGACATGATATGAGCCGCGTGTCCAGTTGACCGTGACGGGTCTCAGTGAGACAGCCGACTACGAACACACTGTCCATTCATTCCTTCAAAACCCACATCCACTACCGACGCCGTTTGCGCTGACCACGACTGTCTCCGATATTATTATTTATTCGTCTTTATTATTGTCGTTAGGGGGGTCATTGTCGTTGAAGAAGAAAAGTGACTGTAGAAAGAAAGAAATAAAGAAGAAGAAGAAGAAGAAGAAGAAGAAATTGCAAATGAAAAAGAACGAGGAGATATATAGGAAAGAATGAGAATAAGATAACAAACTATATATAAAGAGGATATGAGAGATTTGAAGAAGAAGAAGAAGAAGAAGAAGAAGAAGAAGAAGAAGAAGAAGAAGAAGAAGAAGAAGAAGAAGAAGAAGAAATATGGAAAATACAGAAAGACAATTGTGAAAGAAAAAAATCCAATAGAGGTAAAAAGTGAAATAGCTCAAAGAAAAAAAATCATTAAAAAAGAAATCGAGTAGAAAGAAAGAAAAAGAAAGAAGGAAAAATAATAAGGAAAATACAGAAAGACAATTGGGAAAGAAAAATATCCTGTAGAGGTAAAAAGTGAAATAGCTAAGAGAAAAAAAAATCATTGAAAAAGAAATCGTGGAGAAAGAAAGAAAAAGAAAGAAGGAAAAATAATAAGGAAAATACAGAAAGACAATTGGGAAAGAAAAATATCCTGTAGAGGTAAAAAGTGAAATAGCTAAGAGAAAAAAAATCATTGAAAAAGAAATCGTGGAGAAAGAAAGAAAAAGAAAGAAGGAAAAATAATAAGGAAAATACAGAAAGACAATTGGGAAAGAAAAATATCCTGTAGAGGTAAAAAGTGAAATAGCTAAGAGAAAAAAAATCATTGAAAAAGAAATCGTGGAGAAAGAAGAAGAAGAAGAAGAAGAAGAAGAAGAAGAAGAAGAAGAAGAAGAAGAAGAAGAAGAAGAAGAAGAATGTTACAAGTGGATGTTTGGCGCATGTCAGTCGGAAACGTGTAGGATTAAAATATGGATTTAGCAAAGTATAGATATATTAATGATAGACAATATATCATTTATGAATAGAATAACATAAACGGTTATTTCTGTGCATATTTCCTACTTCTGTCTGTTTCGTTTAACTTTTTACACTTGAATAATTTTCTTTTCTTACTTTCTTTTTACAATTTTTTCCCCTTTCTTTTTCTCTCTAAAATCCTTTAGCAATAATGGTAAAACTTTTCAGTCTGCGGCTCTCATTTCTATACTGGAAACCCATTTAACTTTTGCTTTTCCATCAAACACGTGTAAAAAAGTGAAACTTGAATTATTCCTTGAATATAAATGCAAAAGAAGAACAAAACACACACACACACATATATATATATATATTTCCTAATCTAATATCTACCAGCATTCACGGTTACCAGAAAAAAAGAAAAAAAAACCGCCAGGAGCAAGAGATAAAATATCTCGAATCACCGCCCCGGGGAAAAAAGAAAAAAAATATTATAGGACAAAAAGAAAGAAAAGGCTAACCCCGTCACACCACTTGAAAAAAATCAAGAGATATGCAGTCAGTTGGTCAAAAGAAAACTAAAACCCTCCGTAAACACTGCAATGCTACAAATTACAAGAGTGCTCAACACGAGTGGAGCTAATTATAAAATTAACTTAAATCGCGAGTCAGAACTCTCCTACTAAAGTTTCACCTTAACGGATCATCAGGAAGTCTAAAACCGACGTTTTAGACTTCCTGATGATCCGAGTTCTGACTCGCGATTTAAGTTAATTTTATATATATATATATATATATATAATTTTTCAAGATTAGAATTTAAAAACACTAATTATACAAAAAATTGATATCATTTGAGACGTACTGGGTGTTTAAGAAAAATTTGTTATATTATTTCGTAATCTAATAACTTGACTGATTCTTGTTCAAATGATCACAAATGTTAATAAGAGGTATAGAAACAAATACAAACTCTATGTTTAATGTTTAAACGCTGAAAAGAATCAAACATTAAACATAAACTTTTGAATTTTGAATCGTGAACGAAAGCAAATCAGCAATAAAACCAACTATTAGTTTTAAGCACAGGATCCTTGCTTATTTTCTCAGAGTTTCTTTTAAAAATCGTTGGAAGACTGGAATGGGTTACTCGTCACTTATTATAGCCGGTATACAGTTCGGGAGAAGTGGTGTGATGAAAATGAATTGGTGGCTAGACTTGAGGCGTTCGTTTCGATATTATCTTTTCCAATTATTGGGTCTTTAATTGTTTTCATGATTCCTTGGTCTGCCACTGAATACGAGTGTCCGATATTCAAAATTCTGATTTCGATTTTCGAAATCGATTTTAGATATAAACTTCCTTGTTTAGATAGTGTCACCTGTAAACTGGTGACGTTGGCAATTTTCTTTGACATTTCATTTAATCCATATTTTCAAAACCAGTTTGTGGATTCCTGATATCATAACAAAAAAAGATAATATCAAAATTAATATGAGCAATAATTAATCTCATGTCCTATCCGACAGAATCCACTTTTTACCTGCCTGTCAAGGTCTGGAGAATAACATGATTGCGATTTCCCTATGGACTTCAACCCCTTTCCCTTGATATATAAGTCAACGATCCACCAGTCAGGCCACCATTCGCCAGAGTAGATACAGGTCGATCAAAAGACTGTTTTCTTTTTTGACTTGGCAAGAGATGGTGAGAGAGACAGAGCGAGTATTAAAAATAGAAGAAGAAGAAGAAGAAGAAGAAGAAGAAGAAGAAGAAGAAGAAGAAGAAGAAGAAGAAGAAGAAGAAGAAATAGTAATAATGATAATAGTGATAGATGAATAAACATTAATACTTGGAGATTTTGGTAAAGATAATGATAATAATAATTACAATAATAATTAGAAGAGGAGAAGGAGGAGGTGGAGAGATACAATCATAAAACCAACAATAATAAGAACAGAATACAGAAAAAAAAACCCTTAAAACTATGGACTTATTTGATAATTTTAGGCCCAAATAATAATAATAATAATAATAATAAAGTTATCTTGAATTTTCAGATACAAACGGATTACCTAATCTCGGTCAGAAAAATAAACCAAATGTTAATCAACAAGAAAAAAGGGAACTTACCATCTTGTGGATTTTGCAGTTCCGGCGGACCGCAAAGTGAAAATAAAAGATATCGAAAAGATAAACAAATACTTGGAATTTGCCAGAAAACAAACAAACTACTGACTATGAGTGTGACAAATTTGTCGACTTTACCAAGGCCTTCGATTCCATTCACAGAGGGTCCTATTTACCAACCCCTCCGCTCGGGCAGGATATGACACATGGTCGATTTTTAAGCGGAGTTTAACAGGTTTGAATTCAGAGTTTTCCTTCTCCAGAGGGAAGATGGAACAAATCCTACTAGCATACGGCCTACCAAAAGAAATCGTAGCAGCAATAACGATTCTCTTCAAAAACAGTACGTTCACCGGATGGAGACATAGAATACTTCGACATTTTAGCAGGAGTACTACAAAGGGACACGCTAGCCCTATAACTCTTTATCATCTGTCTAGACTACGTGCTTAGAACATTGATCGATAAAATCACAGAAAACGGCTTCGAGCTGACAAGGAAAAGCAAAAACAATTACCGACGCTGACTACGCCGATGACATAGCGATACTGGCAAATACGCCCAAACAAGCCGAAACACTACTGCATAGCTTGGAACGAGCCGCTGCAGGCATTGGCTTCCATGTCAATGCACACAAAACTTAATATATGTGCTTTAATCAAACAGGCGACATTTCAACACTAGAGGGAACCTCTCTGAAACTGGTGGACAAATTCACCTACCAAGGAAGCAGTGTCTCATCAACCGAAAAAGACATCGACACGCGGCTAACGAAGGCATTGACGGCTATCGATAAGCTATCAATCAAATGGAAATCAAACCTGACCGATAAAATGAAACGCAGTTTCTTCCAGGCAGCGGTCGTGTCGATACTGCTGAATGGATGCACCACTTGGACGCTAACAAAACGGCTGGAGAAGAAGCTAGACGGCAATTACACAAGAATGTTGAGAGCAATATTGAATAAGTCCTGGCGGGAACACCCCACAAAGCACCAACTATACGGCCACCTGCCTTCCATCACGAAAACTATCCAAGTTAGACGAACCAGACACGCAGGACACTGCTGGAGAAGCAGAGACGAGTCTATAAGTGATGTACTCCTATGGACCCCCACATATGGTCGAGCAAAAGCAGAACGACCAGCTCGAACATACATACAGCAGCTATGTGAGGATACGGAATGTAGCCCTGAAGACCTGCCTGAGGCGATGAACGATGGGGAAAGTGGCGAGAGAGGGTCAGGGATATCCGTGCTAGCGGCACGACATGATGATGATGATGAGTGTGACTGTGGTACCAATTGTAAGTGGTGCACCTTGAACAGTCCCCAAAGGATTGAAAAAAAATTATTATACAGAATGCAAAAGACCACACGAGAAAAAATAACAGTACAACTTGAGGAAATAAACCAGAAAGTTCTGGCGAAAGAAAGGTGGTTAAAGAGATATCGACAAAGGGTAAAACAATACAGCCAAAACAGGACATTCCAAAACAACGAACTATTTTGGACGAAAATATGGCAACCGAAAAAGAATAACGAAAAGGCTGAATGGATAAACGATATGACAAGAGAACAAGGACTCGAGGAAGGCCCCAAAGCGGAAATACACATCGAAATACTCAAAAAAACACAAAAAAATATAAAACTGGAAAACGCCAGGGCATGATAGAATACATGGATTCTGATTCAAGAAATTCACCTCCATTCACGACAGACTAGCACTAGAAACAAAAAGATGCCTACAAGATGAACGAGTACCTGACTGGATGATCAAAGGAAAGACCACATTAATTCAAAAGGACCCAACCCAAGTAAAGGAACTGCTCCAAACAATTATAGACCCATAACTTGCTTACCGATGATGTGGAAAATATCAACAGCACAAATAAGGGAAGAGATATACTACTCGCTAACAAGCCGCAGATTGTTCCTTGACGAACAGAAAGAATGCCGCAAAGGATCCAGAGGAACAGCAGAGTTACTCTACATAGATCAACACATCCTAAATGAAAGCAGGAACAGACGAAAAAATCTAGCTATGGCCTGGATAGACTACAAAAAGGCATATGATATGGTTCCACAAAGCTGGATAATAAACTGTCTCAAAATGTACAAAATATCACACGAAGTCATAAACTTCATCGAAAAAACCATGAAAAACTGGAGAGATGAATTAACAGCAGGAGGAAAAAGCCTGGCTTAAACAAAGATCCAAAGAGGGATTTTCCAAGGAGATGCACTGTCACCCCTACTATTTATAATTGTCATGATGCCACTAAACCACATACTCAGAAGATGCACAGCCAGAAAACAAACTTAGTAGATCGCAAGAAAAGATCAACCACCTAATGTACATGGATGACATAAAACTATTTGCAAAAAAATGAAAAAGAACGGGAAACCCTAATACACACAGTTAGAATATACAGCCAAGACATAGGAATGGAATTTGGCATTGAAAAATGCGCTCTGCTTATGAAAAGTGGCAAACAACATCTCACTGATGGAATAGAACTACCAAATCAAGGCAAGATCAGAACGCTCGTAGAAAACGAGACCTACAAATACTTAGGAATCTTGGAGGCTGACACCATCAAAAAAGAGGAAATGAAAGACAAAATTTAAAAAGAATATCTCAGGAGAACTAGAAAACTAATGACCATGCACAAGGCATTACATCCCAGATACGATGTTGACAGACTGTATGAACCAAGAAAAGAGGGAGGAAGAGGACTTGCCAGCATCGAAGACAGCGTTGACACATCGATACAACGACTTGAAGACTACATAAAAAAACACGAACGAGGACTGATTACGGCCATCAGAAACAAAACTGACAATACGATAGATAACAGAATGACAATAACTAGGAAATAAAAATGGGAAGGAAAACAACTCTATGGGCGTTTTAAACAACTAATAAACAACATCTCACACGACAAAACCTGGACATGGCTAAGAAAAGGAAACATTAAGAGAGAAACAGAATCTCTCCTGATGGCAGCACAAAACAGCGCCATAAGAACCAATCATATCAAAGCGAGGATAGATAATACGCAACAAAAGAGCAAATGTAGTGACAGAGATGAAACCATCAATCGCATAATAAGCGGATGCAGCAAATTGGCACAGAAGGAGCACAAGGCTAGACACGACTGGGTCGGCAAGGTGATCCACTGGGAAATGTGCAAGAAATTTAAATTTGACCTTGCCAACAAATGGTATATGCACAACCCAGCACATATCCTAGAAAATGACACACACAAACTCCTATGGGACTTTGACATACAAACGGATCACCTAATCTCGGCCCGAAGACTAGACCTTATAATAATCAACAAAAAAACGAAAATCTGCAAAATTGTCGACTTTGCTATCCCAGCAGACCACGGAATAAAACTGAAAGAATGTGAAAAGAGAGATAAGTACCTTGACCTTGCTATAGAATTGAAAAAACTATGGAACGTGAAGGTGACAATTATACCCATTGTGATTGGTGCTTTTGGCACGGTAACTAAAGGATTATTAAAGGGCCTGGAGGATTTGGAAGTTGGCGGCCGAGTGGAGACCATCCAAACAACAGCATTATTGAAAACGGCCAGAATACTGAAAAGAGTCCTGGAGACTTGAGGAGACTTGCTGTCACTCAATCTCCCGTGAAAGACGATCAGCTAACGCTGATTTTAAAAACTCTAATGAGTAAATAATAATAATAAATTGCAGTTGGTTCTCTTTCTATATTCCCCAAATGCGTGGAAGAATGACCGGGGAAGAAAATGATTATGATATCAAGTATTCCTTTTAAAATACAAATAACAGTTACATGGTTATCCTATGGGCGGGGCTAAGAATACACTGACTGCATTCTCTGAGGAGTAATCACCCCCAAAGATGTGTCCAGGGTAGGACACGAAACTGTATCTGGTAGTCAGGCTCCAGTTGCGAAGCTCTGTGGAGTGTAGAGCACCTCTTCTTTGCCATTACTTCTAGGTGCCTTCTGGCTGGGAGTGGTAGTACCTCAAGGTCCCATTCCGTGAAAAAGATCTGTTTTTTTTTTAAATTATTAGTATCGGATAGGAATACTTGAAACCATATGACTATGTGCAAACAAATGATTATAGGCAAATAAATGCTATAAAAAAATGCAATGTAACATTGAAAATATAATTATTAAAATCCTTTAGAAATGAAATAAATTTCGGCATTAAATAACCCAGAAGTCGGTGATATGAATTAATTAAACAAAATCAAACCAAACAGTAATATGGTATTAAGTATTCTTATCTGAGAGAAATAATTTTCAAACAGATCTATTTGACTCATAGATGGGACTTTAACAGGTACTACCTCTTCGAGTCAGGGTTGACCAAAGAGTAATAGCAGTGAAAGTGTTCAGTGGGCAACCGCCTGCTAGATCAGCCTCTGCACTTGCCGTAATTCGTTCCCTTTTGAAGGATAAGAAAGCTGAGGAAAGTGCTGAAGATTCGAAACGACTTGCTGTCACTTGATCACTCCCGCAGTCCATTTATTTGTCGCTGCCTCCCACCAGACACGACTTGACACAAGGTCAAAAGCCCGAAGGCCGATTAAAGTGGGGATAAAGGGGAGGGGAGGGTCGGGAAGGAGCCGAGACTCGAACCCTGCTTGTCTGTGCTGCTCATCGGCTCACTTAGTGCAATGTGAGCCTGATGAGGCAAGCAGTTTCACGAACCCAAATGTGGGTCCGGGCACGTATGCCAGTTTACGGCTTAAACTAGGCGCTTGGTCTAGTGCCGTACAAAGGGGACAAAAGTGCAGCTCGCCCACCCGAAGGTTGCCCAGCCGAAGCTGGGGGCCTATTCGGCCCCGAGTCTGCTCTTGGTTTCGAGCACCCATCCGGCACGACAGTCCAGCCCTTTATTCACTACGATACGAGGATTCCTTCGAAGGGGTTGGGTAAATAAGTACGCAGGAGTCTGACTTTGGTTAACGATTTCAGTCGCAGAAAGTCTTTACGCTTACTTCTAAAATACGCGATAACATATGCAAACGTGAGTGTAGTTATTTACAAAGACTAACTTAGATGTTACTCAAGGTCAGAAGTTTAGGGCACTCAGTGAGTATCGAAAACGTGTGCATTGGTCTGCAAATCTGGTTTACTAACCATTACACCTCGTGGGGTAACCTACGAACTCACTCATGCTCAAACGTTCAGAGAGAATGCTCAATGTACATATGCAGACTGAAATGACATCTCCACCTCTATATCTTAAGAAAAAAAAGTCCAGAAATCTCCAACCTCAAATTCAGTCCCTCCCTAAAACAAATAAAATAAAAAAAGGAAAAATCAACAGTAAGCGTTATCACGTAGCCCATAACGCCACCAACAGGATGTGGGCCAAACCCCCAAATCGCATGAAATTGTAAAGAGTGTTATGGTGGTGGGGGAACGCTTCGACAGAGTGTAAAATGGGTGAAGTGGGTGATTAGACTTTGGGTCTGTGTGAATCAGTGCACGGGATGTTTTTTATTTTATCATTTGCCACCTTTCCCCTAATACAGTCTAATAAAGAGACTATTATCGCCGTAACACTAACATAAACAAACCATTATTGAGTATTACAAGGGTGGTTGGAATGGGTTGTTTCTGTTTACTGGGGATGGGTCAGTGAAGATCTAGTGCGGCAACCGGTGACAATACCCTTCCCACTATCATTCTTCATTTCGTTCTGTCATCCATCCAACTACACTTCCTTTTATTCAGGTTCCGCCCCCTACACGTTTGATAACGTTCTGAGCTTTCAACTTTAATCTCTGGTGAGTAAGATGCCGGCCGGTTCTGTGTGTGCCTACCTCACTTGTCTGTCTAAAGTTCAAACGGTGGCAAATGGCTAGTTGTTATGGTATAAGAAAAAGATTGGCAGTTGTAGTCGGACTGAAAAAAAAAAAAAAAATGAAGTAAAACACATAGACACACACAGAAAAAAAAAGCAAAAACACGACAGTCAGAAAAAAAAATGTTTTTGACAAGTCAAAAAATACTAAATCAAAAATTTATTCCCCGCCTTGTCACGGGGGTTTAGAATACACTTTTTGTATCTTCTGCAGAGGAGAATGACCCGCCTTCCACCCAAAAGAAAGCCCTAGGTATGACTCTAAACAGCTTCTCATGATAAGGCTCCCGCTTTGGCGATTTGGAGCAAGAGGAGTATCTATTCATTAATCCCAAATCCACTTGGGCTTGGAGTAGTAATACCTGTTTGATTGATAGATTTATTTATTACTTAGAATATTAGGACTATTGAACTCATCTTTATTGTTATACACAAAATGTTCCGGCCGATATGTCATTCGGCATTCTTCAGGTGTTTAATGTCGAACTCATGAGTCCACACAGAATCTCGAACTGAACCATTTATTTGAAAAACAGGGATAGACTGTCCTAGTTCTGTCAACCATGACCCGGCACAAGTGTTTAATTATTGTAAATATTTTTTTGTTATTCCTATTTGTTGTTGGGATTGAACCTGCAACTTCCTGATTATTTCACTCAGAAGCACATTCCAACCAAATGCTTTATCCACTGCGCCATGTGTCCTAAGGCTGCAGGTTCAATCCCAAGAACAAGGTGCAAAAACAAAAGAATGCTTAATATAGCTTGTGCCGGGTCATGGTTAACAGATTTAGAACAGTCTACCCCTGGTAGTATCTGTTGCAAATTAATAGGGAAGTTCACGTCCTGAAATGGTTAAGATTAGCTAACGGATCATTGTCAGGGAGTTCAATCTCATCAGATGCTTCATACTTCTAGCCTTATACCAAACTTACTTAAGTTTCTTAAATGACAACCGTTCATCATTATTACTCAGTAATGTTATTCACTTAGAAAATTTGATAAAAAATGTCAAATAAATCAATACATTTTAATCATCATCATCATCAAGGTGAACCTACAACACAGGTTCTTTTGACTCTCTCTCTCACTTTTGCCATTCGTCTCGATCGGCCACTGAACCTGATGAGTTCTCTCTACGGCATCCAGTGTTCGCATAGAGCTGAACAAAGTAAGTAAGGTTTTACCGGTCGACCAAAACTTGTGTGGTCATGTGTAAGAGTCCATTGAAGAACGTCAGTTTGTCTTTCCCTAGCTGTGTCCAGCAAATCTTGCTCGCCTTTCTTGAGTCGCTGGTGTGATAGGACGTAAGTGGCCAAACAAATACTGCTTTGTAGGATGCTGCTTCAAGGATTTGTTCTAAAAAGAATGTAGCATCCTTGTGTAGTTCCCATCTAGCTTTTTCTTCACGGATTAGAATATAATTTTTTAAAAAACTGATATAAATGCACAACTCTGCAACATAAGCAATAAAGTTGGGCGCTCTTGGTGTAATGGTTATCATTATAGAAATTGGGCATGGTGACCTGAGTTCAAATCCTGGACGAGACTGCTATTCACATTGTGCTAATACCTTTGGAAAAGGTATCAATTCAACTATTTTCTCTCCAGCTATCTGTAGATAGTAGAGTAGGCTGTGTTCTTTAAACTTGATATGTATTTTAATATTGCTGGAGTGGGATATTGAAATAATTACTCCAATCGTAACTTACTATGAAAAAGGGTTTATTTTACAAGACGTACAATGTTATGTTAACAGAGGTATATTGCTTGCTAGTCTTGCAAGGAAATACAGGCCGCCCCGGCTCGACAATACCATCAATGCTCATATTCAAAAGACAAATCCATTCTATACAGAGGGGTGTAATCTCTTCTCTACAACAGTATGGCAACTAGAATAGAAAGAAAACTCCGAATTCAAACCTGTTAAAGCTCCGCTTAAAAATTAACCTTGTGTCACATTGTTCCCGTGTCGAAGATTTGGTTAAAAACATATAATAAAGTGATGATGTTTAAACTTCGAGACGAAGTCTAAGATGAGTTTGTGATAATTATTGATAAATTTTCATAAACTGTTTTGGGCGAAATACAGGATTCTACAAGTACATCATCCTTCATAATCATCAGATCTGGTTCGGTGCTAATTTTCTTGTTTCAAAACCAAAACATTCTTTTTAAGGATAATATCTGAGGATGTAAAGGATATTAAGAAGAAATATAGTGTGATCCTCTGTGTGGAAGGAAAGTCAAAAACGGAACGCGACGAATCTTTTTACAAGTCCGACAACTTTTTATTACATGACCTTTCTTTCTCTCAATCTCTCTCTCTCTCTCTCTCTCATCTTTTTTTGATGATTGCATGATTTGTGTTGGTGTCATTTTTCTTCAACTATAATAGAGATTCGTCTCTGTCTTCACCTTTCCCTCTGTGCCTCCTATTGCAACTTTCTGACTCTCTCTTTTCAACTCTACCCTTTATATATATATATATATATATATATATATATATATATATATATATATATATAATGACCTTCCTTGACCTGTCTCTCACCATATATTTACAATTTCTGCTTCCAAGCTTCAACAAGTCTGCACCCAGTAACTTTTGCCGATAGTTTATTAAATAACAAGCTATAGGTTACAGAAAAACTATAGCACAGCTTCGCTCTATATTAAAGAGGTGCTTTTTGTAACGTAGTAGGTCTTTGAAATGTGAAAAGGGTACAAAAACGTTAAAAGAATGTTGTCACTTTTCCTTTGGTGACGAAAGAAAACGACAAACGCATTTTTCCCATGTTACCTTTCTGTTTAGACCAATCTCATAAGGAAGATATTGATTTGTTCAGGACAGTCGATGCAGAAAAATAGACGCAATTTCATTTATAAAAACATTGCCTACCCCAAGTAGATATGGTTTCACTTAAGCCCCAAGTTACAGGTCTTTCTCATTCGGCTGTCAGTAACCCAACTAATTTTTTTAACTTTACAAAATCTCTCAAAGTCTCACCTGACTGCATATAGTCGATCAAGCGAATGCTGATGATTATTTTCCCTCAGTATCCTAGCTAGTATCAGGAGCAACTGAACTTTTAACTTATCCCAGTTAGTCACGTTCGCTGTTGCAGGTTGCTGGAGGTGTTGGATATGTACTTACCCAAACCCTCCGTACGAACAGGATGTGACACAAAGTCAATTTTAAGTGGAATTTAACAAGTTTGAATTCTTAGTTTTCCTTCTCCTTTACTGGTTACCTAACCAAGGCTAAAGAACATAGTCTGCCCGACTATTCATCCATAAATGGGGAAAAGTAATTGGATTAATACCTTTCCCAAAGGTATTAGTGCTATGTGAAATGTAATCAGCCTGGTCCAGGATTTGAACTCGTGTCGCCGTGTCCACTTACTCCGACGTTAACCATAACACCACGTGCACGGGGATGCTGGATACAATCAATATCCTATTACATAATTCTTCAACCAAAACTCATTAGAATTAGTATGTTGAGCGTCAAGACGATTATTTTAAAGAAAACGTTTCATTCAATGTTCAGTTTTGTTTAGGTAAATACAGATTCAATCTCGAAGACATCCCATTTGTGAATGATTGAAAGTTTGGACGTATTTTTTTAATAAATTTTTCATTTTGATGTAATAATACATAGATATTTGGTGGCAATGGAAAATAAATATATACTCTATCACTTGTCTTATTGTATAATGATATATGAGAAACGTGTTCTGAAAGATTGTCTTCTGCCTGAAGGTTCAGCCGTTCGCTACTTTCTGAATCTTCTCCTCCGTTTGCTGTAGCCGTACACGCTTGCTTGAATTGGCCTCATCAGACATCAGCGGGAAAGTACCACAAATAGAACGCCTTCTTAGGTAGGTTTTCGTTTACGAACTCAAAGCTAACAGATAGATACATAAGAAGATATATATATATATATATATATATATATATATAGAGAGAGAGAGAGAGAGAGACTGAAGAAACAAATCCGATTAGAGAAAATAGGTTGGTAAAGACAAGTGAGAGTATGAATGGCAGAAGACTATTCATGATGCAAGATAGTAATTTCTATCGAAGAAGCACAGAAAAAGAAAAGAAAAGGAAAAAAAAAAAATCAACGCATAGAACAAATGATGGTTGAAGTAAAACAGAAAGAAAAAAAGGTGAAATGAAAGACATCTGGAAGAGAGATCTGGAGTAGCTGACAGATGGAAGACAAAAAGAAAGTGTTCTGGAGGGTCGGGTAGCGTGGCAGATAGAACACTCAGTGGGAAAGGGGAGGCACTTAATGAGTAGAGAAAAGAAAGTGTGGAGTAGGGCATCTCTGAAGGGAGACGACAGAAGGAAATAGAGACACAGAGGATGCAAATAAATGACAAATAATCTCACTGACAGATATAAAGCAGATATTTGGCAAACAAGCCAAGATAAGCTAATGCTCAAACAGGCAAAAGGATAGATAGATAGATAGAAAGGTAGATTGATGGACAGACAGATAGATGATTGGATAGATGGAAAGGTATATTGATAGACAGACATATAGAAACAGTAGATAGATAGATAGATAGATAGATAGATAGATGTGTCCATGGTGTAATCGTTATCGTCGTAGGAAAAGGACACGACGATACGAGTTCAAATCCTGGACGAGACTAATTGCATTTCACATAGCTAATGCCATTGGGAAAGGTATGAATCCAATTATTCTCCCTCCAGCTATGGGTAAACAGTAGGGCAGACTGGGTTCTTCAGCCTTGGTGAGGCAACTAGTCTAGGAGAAGGAAAACTCTGAATTCAAACCTGTTAAATTCCGCTTAAAAATTGACTTTGTATCATATCCTGCCCGAGCGGAGGGGTTGGTAATTATGGTTAGTTAGATAGATAAGAACGTAATCAGACGGAT
>CAUZXS010004234.1:5000-22500 GCA_963585895.1 Sepioteuthis lessoniana
ATATATAAATATACATATATATAAATATATATATGAATATACATATATATAAATATATATATATATAAATATACATATATATAAATATACATATATATATATATATATATATATATAAATATACATATATATATAAATATACATATATATATAAATATACATATATATATATATATATAAATATACATATATATATATAAATATACATATATATAAATATATATATATATATAAATATATATATAAATATACATATATATATATATATATATATATATAAATATACATATATATATATATATATATATATATACAAATATATATATAAATATACATATATATATATATATATAAATATACATATATATATATATATACATATATATATATATATATATATATATATATACATATATATATATATATAAATATACATATATAAATATACATATATATATATATATATAAATATACATATATAAATATACATATATATATATATATATAAATATACATATATAAATATACATATATATATATATATATATAAATATACATATATATATATATATATATAAATATAAATATATATATATATATATATAAATATACATATATATATATATATATAAATATATATATATATATAAATATAAATATATATATATAATATATATATATATATATATATATAAATATATATATATATATATAAATATATATATATATATATATATACATATATATAAATATATATATATATATATAAATAAATATAAACATATATATACATATATATATATAAAAATATACATATATATATAAATATATACACATATATATATATATATATATATATATATATATATATATATATAAATATATACACATATATATATATATATATATATATATATATATATATACATATAAATATAAATATATAAATATATATATATATATTTATAAATATATATATAAATATATATTTATATATTTATATATAAATATATACACTGAATAGTTTTGAGCGGGGGATTAATTCATGTTAGTTTAGTAGTATTAGTATAGGACAGATTTGGTGGGAAATTCGTCTAAGTCTAGTGAAGTGTAAATCATGGATACGGACGAGTATTAAATTAACATCTTACTTCGGTACCGATTATATAGCAGAGGAGTGTGGAATGCTCTGTTTTTATTGGCTGTTTACTAAAAGACAGATGTCTATAAGAACGGCCTGAGTCCGGCTTTTATTCATTCTTTCTTTGCTTTGGTAGAGGCACGAGCGTAGCACATCGCGATCACGTGCTTTGGTAGAGGCACGAGCGTAGCACATCGCGATCACGGAGGCGGCTTGGCTCTTTCAGAGTCAAGCTGGGGTTACTGTCGGAGTTGATATGATGCAGAAATAACCCGAAATCGGCAATGAAGACAGCGCATCACTGAAGACCTCCCTGATGTATCTAAGATGTATGATTGAAATGAAATGAAATATATATATATATAAATATACATATATAAATATATATATATATACATATATAAATATATAAATATAAATATATATATATATATATAAATATATAAATATATTTATATAAACATATATATATTAACATATACATATATAAACATATATATATATATATATATATATATATATATATATTTAAACGTATATACACATCCACATACATATGAACATATATCCATATATGCATATACATACACACACAATACAAAAAAACAACAAAAAAAATATCATCAATTAATTAGGTTTATGAAAAGCACAAACACATTAAGTACACTATTGTAATAGGAAAAATTAAAAAGAGGAGACAGCCACACCAGCAGAAAAAAAAATCTGTTAAATAATTGAAAAAGAAGAGCAACACTATCAAACCAGTGTCCACTTAATAAATCAGAATTGACATCATTAGAAATCATTAAACTATCCCTGATGACAGCTATAAGAAGGGAGAAACACTTGTAGGTGTAAAACATGTAATTTTTAAAAATAAATCTCTTTTCATACCTATTTATTTTCAATTACACACACACATGTGTCTGTATATATATATATATATGCATTTTACACATACATATGAATATGCATGAATAATTTTCTCTTTTCCTCTTGTTAATTTTTCTTTTTATATTTTGTTAATTTAAACTATTCCTGTAAAAATTGAGTTTCATTTTTTTATATTTAATAACATCTAAAAAGTCCGGTAAAATACAAGTATTAAATTCTAAGTAATGAGTCAAAATATTGAATATTCATGGGTGTACAAATCATTTTGTTATTGACTGTATATGGTGCAAATTCATTTTTATGCATGCCTCCATTGACAAGAACTGCATATTCTAAATTCAAGTTTTCTTTACTTTTTCACAAATAAAATTGTTGAAATATATAAATATCGAATGCACAAACTTGATACTTGCAAATGAAAATCATCATTAGATGATTTCTTTTATGAAATAACATACTAATAAGAACTTTTACTGATAATTCATGTTATTAAGGAATATTGATTAAAATGTGATTGTTCCATACATAATTCCTTAATTTTTGCATAAAACATTACCCTGTAATGATAAATGAATATATATATATTTATATTTATTTATAATGAGAGAGAGAGAGAGTGTGTGTGTGTGTGTGTGTGTGTGTGTGTGTGTGTGTGTGTGTGTGTGTGTGTGTGTGTGTGTGTGTGTGTGTGTTTAAATGCTGAATACTACAACGTATATTTAAAGTAAATGCTAAACATTTATTTAACTATATATATATCTGCATGTGTGTTTGGGTATAAAGAAAATACAAAATACTTATATGCTTAATTATATATCCATGTACATATTTCCTTTGGTTTCTTTGTTTAATGGCATGTAAATATTTCATGGGTTATTCAATGCAGAAGCCTTCCTAGTAGTGATACTATTTAACCAATAGGTGTTGTGGGTGAACATGAGGGTTTATTCTTTTCCGTAGTGTATTAATCCAAAATTGAATGATATAGTATAATAACAAAATATTCAACATTATATATGAGACAGACAAATAGGGACAGAGTGTAGATAGATAGATTTTAACTATAGTCAATTCAATTTACATAACCTAAGTATTAAGTAATTCTTTTTTAATTTCATCTTAACATAACTCTATAGTTTCAAAATATTCCTACTTTTACAGTAAATAATCTATTTATATTTTTCTGAAGCTATGAGTCAATATACGACATATACAATTTTGTATTTGCTAAAATATTTTGATTAGTTTTAGTTTTTTGATATTTTCCTTTAGCCTTTAAGCTTCCTAATAATCATTCTATGATTGTTTTAAATTTCAATGAAGAATAATATATCCATTGTAATCATATTCCAAACTTTGCTTAAATAAAGATATCAATATTATTTGATGAGGAAATATTTGTACTTATTTTCTAGCAACAAAGAGAGACACACTTTTTTTCCAACAGAAACTGCACATAAAGAAACTCAATTGATATATTTATCTTCTAAAATTATAAATATTATTTGTGCTCAAGTTAATATTTTTTAAAGATAAGGCTTTCATTTTCAAAGTTTAAATTCAATTTTTAAAATCAATTTGAGAAACAGAAATAATCATAATTAAATATATTATAGTGATTAATTCAGATTTTCTCTTAATATCAAACTTCATAAATTCAGGTATAAAATTAAATTTTTCCAAAGTTTGATTTGTTTTTGATTTCATCAAACATTTTAATAATCTTTATACATTGCTGAATTTAACTGTTATGGAAATTGTTAATGCTGATCCTCCTCAGAATTGAACTCACCATTCTTGGCTAGCAAATATTGTTGAATCACCCTGTCCCACCTGTTGATTGTCCATTAAAGCTACTCATGTTTTGTTCACAGTATAAACAATCTAGTTGTCTCTTGCTAGATAACTTCACAACTTGAACATTAACATTGAAATGTTTTATACTTACTTTATTCATCATGGTGTCATTTTTAGATTTAAAGTGAATTTTTAAGTAATAAATTCATAAGTTTTGAATCGCGCACATATATACACATGCATTTACATAAGCAAAATACTTTTTCAGTGGACACATACTTTAAGATAATCTTAAATACTGGTACAAGTCTACCTGTGCATTTTATTCCATGACTTGGGTTTCCTTCAAATCCTTTGTTGCAGATGCAGTCACCAATAGTTAAGCGGGTTTTAGATTTAGTATGAGAATTCTCAGGACACTTCCGGCAGTTATTCTGACTTCTAGTATAATAAGTATTCACAGGACAATCTGTCAAAGAAATTTTTTATTTGTTAATCAGAAATATTTGTTACTAGATCATATTAAAGATTATTCAGTAACAACAATGATACTATAAAAAAGTAATGAAAATACAAGGTGTGATCAAAAAGTATTGAGTCTAAATCATTAATCTTTTTTTTTAATTCTAAAATTTAAAAGATGTGTGCACAGCTCAGCAACTTATATGATGCATAGATGTCAAGACCACAGCTTAGATGAGTCAATGCCAATTTGAAAAAAGTAAAATAAAAATATGAAGCCAGTCTCAATACCTAGCAATATGACCTTTCCTTCTTTCCTAAACTGATTTGAGGGCATTAAAAGAAATGCAACACTAAAGTTTAATATCATATCAAAAAGAGAAATTTCAAAGGTGCTTCAACCAATGAAAAACTTGTTAGAATAAATGTAGGATGGCAAGATGATTATTTTAAGAAAATGTAATTCATTGTTCATTTCTGTCATAGAAAATACAGCTTTGGTCTAAATACTTTTTGAACACACCTTTTTATATATATTTGAGCAAGCTTAATTTACTCAAAATTTTTCTTTAAATAAACTTGATTGAATTTATGCATTAAATGGTAAACTATATATTAATACTGTTGTAACTACTTACTTACCTTCATCCTCTGGATTTGGCCTGTGTCACACAAAGTAGAGAAGAGATTAATAAAGTTAAATGAAACCTAACCTCCCTCCCATGCACGTATGCTTTTTACTATACAGGTCAGCTGGCAAACAAGCCTATCTCAATACCTAGCAATGTGACCTTTTGTTTCCAACACTGATTTGAGGACATTAAAAGAAATGCAATGGTACAACTTCCTA
Source organism: Sepioteuthis lessoniana (assembly GCA_963585895.1). Classification (NCBI taxonomy): domain Eukaryota; kingdom Metazoa; phylum Mollusca; class Cephalopoda; order Myopsida; family Loliginidae; genus Sepioteuthis; species Sepioteuthis lessoniana. The sequence goes on from CAUZXS010004234.1 coordinate 10,145, forward strand.
CCATATCAAGAGGAATTTCAAAGGTTGATTTTTAAGCTCGAGAATTTCCCCAGGTTTAGCTAGTTTTAATCACAGAATAATTTAGGAATCATTGAAAGTTGATCATTAGTTCAGAGAATTATTCTAAAATGATAAAGTTAAAAGTTAAAAAAAAAATTAAAACTTGCAGGTTATTTCTAATCAAATTGAAAAGAAACATTTGACAATGTTTGTATCATACAATGTATAAGAAAATATAAGATATATCTAGTTTCAAAAATGTAAGATATTTGGTTTGGTCTGCATTTAAGGCATATCAACCAATGGTTATCTAATGCCAAATCCTATTTTTACATAAACTAAATGATTTGTAAACTCATTTTGTAGATACATTTATAAACATGCCTTGCACACAAACGGCTTCAAGCATCTCTATCTAATACAAATATTTCTTTTTACTATTAATTATTTGTTTGCACACAGTTAAATGGTTCCAAGTATTGCTATGTATCACTGACAATTCAATTAAACATCAGTCATTTGTTTACATTTGCTTTTTTTGTGAGCGTGTCAGCCATTTGATTGCCCTTAATGCCCACATGGCTAGGAACTCATACCAAGATCACTTTTTTGCCAAAGTTTGTTAGATAGTGATATGTTTCTAGTATCTATTGTATGTATGGGTGGTTTTGGTTCCTCTCTTGGATTGCTACTAGGCTGGATAGAGAGTCTGAGAATATTATGGATTTATCCATCCCTGAGTTCTTGATCATGTCCAGTGCCATTTTGAATGCTTGTAATTCAGCTAAATAGATAGAAGCAATAAATGGAAGTCTGATTTGTTTGTAGTTATTTATATTGGTGAATGCTGCTCCTGTTCCATCTACGGTTTTTGACCCATCAGTATAAAAGGCAGTATGGTCTGAATATTTGTCTCTAAATTCTTTGAATCTGTTTTTGGCAGATGAGGTTATTGGTTGCGTTTTTTCCTGTCGCATTAATGTTAAATCTATATGAGGTCTGGTGATTATCCATCGGGGTAAATTGCTCATTGTTAGTGGTGAAATATTGTTGGCATATTGGTTTATTTGTTGTATTGCTTCTTTGATGTGGAGGCCAAATGGGGGGATAGCTAAAGGTTTACTACTGAGGAAATGGTTGAATTGGGAGTTGTTTGTTTCTTGATGTGTTGGATTGTTTGAGCTGGATTGAAGTTTTAATGCGTATTGGAGTGATAATTTTTCCCATCAAAGGATCAATGGTGGTTCATTGGCTTCGATATATGTTTTGTGTTGGTGAGGTACAGAAGGCTCCTAGGCTTAATCTGAGGCCTTGGTTATGTATGGTTTGCAATTTTTTTAAGTAGGAATTGCATGTGACAATGTAGATGGAAGATCCGTAGTCAAGTTTGGTTCTGATGTGACCTATAGATTCAAAGACTGACCTTGCAGTCTGCACTCCAGTTCCTTTTTGATATTTTTAAGAGTTTTAAATCCTTTAGGCATTTTTGTAGCAAATATTCTATACATGCTTGAAAATTTAATTTGTTGTCGAATATCATTCTTAAATACTTTGCTTGTTGAAGCCTGTCTATATTTATTTCTGGGTTGAGGTGATATGTTCTTCTTTTGCAGACAGTTTTTGTTTTGTTTTTGAGAATAGGAAGCCATTTTCATTGCACCATTTCTTTGTATGCTGTATGGCCATATTTGAATAGCATGATTGTGTGTGTGTGAGCAAATATGCATATTCATAAGCCGGTGGTGTTATTTCATCGAAACGTCCCCAAAGAAGATACAAAAGTGGCAACCAATAGCAGTACAGCAGTTGCATGCTCAGTGTCTAGTCACCACGTGGACATCATCCCGTGTGTACGACCAACACTCCAATCCAACCTCATTTAGTACTGCCAACCGCTGCCAACCTCAGCCAACCCAATATGGTGTTACTGATAGGATTCAAAACTATAGAAGACCCTACACTACTGCCAACAACTATGGAAGCTCCATCGTACTTACAATTGATACAGCAATTGATAGAACTACAAAGAAAAAATACTGAGGTACGTAAAGAAGGGACTTATAACTGGTCAAGCAGAAATAGCTCTCTATGGAAGCCTGAAAGGCCCACAATAGAACTTGATTCCTCCAATAATGATTGGGCCCTATTCATAGACACATGGGGCTAATACAAGATATGCCTGCTAACAAATCCAGACGTAATCCGGAACAAATTCAGAATGGCATGCACCCCAGAACTGAACAGGCTACTGTTTGACCTGCTGGGAGCTGAGACACTGAACTCTGCAACAGAAGATCAATTGTTACAGCATATAATGCCCGTCATGGTTAGGAGACTTCACAAAAAAACCTGACAAAACTTTCACTTGATGAGACAGAAAGAGAGGGAGTCGATTACACATTTCATGGTTAGGCTATGAACCCTAGTGAAATTCAGTGAATTCACTGTCACTTGCCCCAACAAACTAGACTGTAGTCAGCATATAGACTACTCCAGCGACATGGTGGCTGGACAAATGGTGGCAGGACTCGAAAACATAGACCATCAAACCAAAATATTGGCAGAGGCAGCAACTCTCACAACACTGCAAAAGACATTTAACAGGCTAGTCAGCCTGGAAATGACTGACCAGTCAACCCCGTCAATTCAGCAACTTCATGCACTACACCACAATGGTCAATGTGCAGAGGTCAGACGGCAAGAAGCAGTCCTAGGAAGTTAGGATCTCACAGATCCCACAATACGGAGTGGTAAAGCTAACACCCGGGCTTCTCCTGCCCTACTAATAACTCCTACATCTGGAAGAGAATGCTTGAGTTCTACTAGCAATACTCTGATATTTAATACAATAACTGACCATGAATGGCTTGAGAGAGACAAGACCCACCAGCGGCAACTAGAGGTGGCTTGCCCACAAATGGCAAAGATGGAGAAAACAATGCATTGGTGGTCAGACTGTACAACTAAGATATGGGAAAAGGGAACAAAGTATGCAACAAGCATAATAAAATGGATGTGTTTGTCAAGGAAGCTAGTTTGGTTTGGTTTGGTTTTATGGCATATCAACTTTTGTAGGTTATTTAACACCAAATCCATTTTTATGTAAATAATCAGTTCTTTTTAAAACAATTCAGTTTAGCATGAGTACACAGTATAATTGTCAAAAACATTTCTATTTCAAACTATTCAGTTTATTCAAGCAGTTATATATAACAATTCAGTTTAGTGTAAGTACAGTTTCAATGTCAAAAACAGTTCAATTTCAAATAATTCAGTTTAGCATAAGCACGCAGTTTAAAAGTAAGTACGGTTTAATTGTCAAAAACATTTCTATTTCAAACAATTCAGTTTAGCATAAGTATGCTGTTAGTTCTATCTAACCCATAGACAGGGCCCTATCAGGTGCTACCACGCCGGGCCAGAGTGGACCTGGGAGCAATAGCAATGAAGGGGTGCTCTGTATTCCCCAAAGCTCCAGCATTACTGGAGCCTTACCATCAGATTGTTTAGTGTCATAAACTGGACACTCATGGGGGCGGGTCTTATCCCTCTGCAGAGGTACAGTCAGTGTATTCTACAGCCCCAGCCAACTGGGCAATACATAGAGTTAAATGTCAAACAGTTTTATTTAAGATAATTCAGTTCAGCATAAGTACACAGGTTAGATGTCAAAACAGTTCTATTTTAAACAATTCAGTTCAGCATTAGTACGCAGTTTAAATGTATAAAAACAATAAACGCCAACTACTGTTTAGTCCTATTTAACCCATAGATAGGACCCTTATCAGGTGCTACCACTCCAGGCCAGAGTTGACCTGGGAGTGATGGCAATAAAGGGGTACTCCGCATTCCCCAAAGCTCCAGCATTGCTGGAACCTCACCATCAGATAGTTTAGTGTCATATCCAGGACACTCGTTGGGGGTGGTCTTACCCCTCTGCAGAGAAGCAGTCGGTGTATTCTACAGCTCCAGCCGACAGGGCAAAGGGAAGCTAGAGAGCACAAATGTAAAAAGTAGAAGCTGCTCAATGAGATGAAAATGCTAAAGCAGATTGGCGAACTTGATGACTAATTGAGGCTCTCAAAGGAACACCTTGACACTCATGTCAGTCACCAGGCTGAAGTAGACAACATAAAAAATATTCCACCCAATATTGCTGTGCTGGCAATACAATAGACAACAATATTGAAGGGATAGAGTATGATGTGGAACAAGAAGAATTTGGTGCAGTAGCAAATTGTGGCAATGGTTCTGTGGAGAATCTTGAATTTTATTTTGAATCACCAGTCAGATTTTTCTCAAAATCTGGTGCCAGGAATAATATGGATTCAAAAGTCACAAAACTTGAAATGTCCCTTTCATTAGTGAGTTTGATATTAGAAGAATCTCAGAAAAGCTTCCAAATATAGCAGGGTTAAACTAATAAGTTAACCAAACAAGTTGACCAATTCTCTCAAATGAAAGTAAAATATGAAGAAATAAAATTGTCAAAAATAGATCTAACAGCAGAGCTTGACAGTGTAAAAGTTGAACATAAAGATGAAGTATCTCAACTTTTGTAGAAACCAGGAAAGAAAAAAACGGAAAGAAACAAAAATAATATGAATAAGTAAAATGATACTAAAGTACCCAAAAGATGCAGGGTACATTGTACACACCACCAAAATACCCCTGTAGACGACCAAAACCTGAACGTCTTGTTGTCTCATGAGGAGAGCAAACGAATGATAGTGGAAGAATAGTATTTGGGAATGTTTTGATGAAATAACGCCACCAGCTCAGGAATATGCATATTTGCATGCACACACAAAGGCTATGCAAATATGGCCTCAGAGCACACATATAGAATATACAAAAGTGGCAACCAATAGCAGTATGGCAGTTGCATGCTCAGAGTCCTGTCACCCAGTGGACACCACGCCATATGCACCACCAACACTCCAGTCCAGTCCAGTCCAACCTCAACTAATACTGCTAACCTCAGCCAACCCAACATCTCCAAGTACTATTTACCAAATTTGCCTCTATGGCTTGGAGCTCAGCTTCAGAATCTATAGTTTTAGACTTAACTCACCTTGTCTGATCATTGAGGTTCTTGCAGTTTAAAGGGAAATTTCTTGAACTATCTGGTTACTGTACAGTAATCAACTGCACTTTCACCTTTTGCATAACAAAAGTTTTTGGTTGCTTCCATAGTATTATGGCCCAGTTTGAACTCATAATGCATGAATAAGACTACATGGTACATTTGGCTGTGTGGCTTTCAAATTATAGGTGGAGTAAAGCAATAAATAAGATGTAAGTACACCTACGATTCTGTCAACTGCAAAGAGTACCTTCCATAGCTGAAACTGCTTTAATCACATCATATATATGCAGCAAATTAGCACATAAAAAAATATTGCATAACCTTTGACTCACCCTTGTAACTAGAAAAACTGGTAAAGGTGAAATAAATCAAGTCACTTGTTTTAAAGTATTTTCATTAACTTGTCAAGATGACTATTCATTCTCATATTCATGTAATTTTATCCACTGCAGGATATTCTTGAAGCATCGATAACTTTTTCTAGGGTTAAAGACTTTTCTTGCTGTATAGATGTATTCACTTATCCACTTACTTCAAATTCTTTTAAATACAATTATACTTCAAGTCAAATCTTGCTAGGATTCAAACTCTTCATTGTAGTCAAAAAATACAATGGCCTGTTGGTCATTTTAGGTCACTGACTGGCTAGTGGACATAGGTGTGAGCAATCATGTGATGAAAAATTAAGCCTTTTTTTAGTCAATGCTTTCTTGATCCTATAAAAATCAGATAAATACCACCTCACATTCCACAAAAGGCAGCTCATAATATACCAGCTCCCATGCAATTTTGACAAATATTAGCTCCTTTGCTTGTCTCTACCACCAGGCATGGATACAAAACATCCTTTTGAGATCAAGCCACCTTACCTCACATACACATTAAAGAATAGTCCAAACATGTCATCCATGAACTTATAGTGAACTCAACACCACAGAATGGACATTCAATAACTTAGCTTCTTTGTAACCCCTTTGAACTAATACAAACAAAGGGAAAACTCTTGTTTTCCAACCATTTCTTCCACCCTAGCTATTTGAAGCAGGCAATATGATACCCTAGTCAGTGAGTCATCCTTCTTTCATGATCTCTCCTTCCCTGCATTACCAAACATGAATACAACACTATAATAGTATAGTAACTGTTCATCTAATATAAGGACATTTACAATAAATTTATTGGGGAACATTACAATTGTCTATGAGGTTGTAATGGCACAGTAATTAGGAATGCTAATCATTATGAAACTTTAAAAAGTGGGAAATTAAAAAATTCAAATCTGTTCTTATGGTTATTATCTAAGCTTTGATTAAAGGATTTGAAAATATGACTGTAATATGCAAAGTGAAATATTGCAAGTAATGAATTTTGATTAAGATGTATATCAAAATTAGTGAATGTTGAGGATAAGATTTTGTTATTCTATGAAAACCAATGTTAAATGAAGTAGAATATTGTTTACTTTTAATATTAATCTTCCCCAAAAAGCTGAGACGTTATAAAATTCAGATTGTTGTTTGTTTGATATAACCAGATTGATTTATTGATTTTAATAGCATATCAACCTATCTAGGTTTTATTTTATACCTAAAGATTAGGGAATCACATTCATTGTACATTCATATTTACATTTTTGTGTAATTAAGAGGGGTTTTTCTTGCACATAGTTCTATCTAACACAAGTAATTTCTAAGCTGAGTTATTTGACCTTTAGATAGGACCCTAACATGTACTATCACTCTGGGTCCAAGTAGACCTGGGAGTAATGGCAATGAAGTGGTACTCTACACTCCCCACCTCTCCAGGACTAGAACCTTACCATCAGATATAGTTAAGTGTCATACACAGGACAGTCCTTTTCTGGAGGTGTCTTACCCTTCTGCAGAGAATACAGTCAGTATATTCCAAGCCCCACCAACAAGACAAAAACAGATTATAGTGGTTTCTATAAGTTTTCAGTATTTCTATTTTTCTTATAAAGTAAAATGCAATTCTCTTTTAAACTAAGATTGTAGTCTATTCTGTGACAAATGTACTTAAATTCTCCCCCTTTTCTTAAGCATAACTATAGGCAATTTTTATGATATCTAGATGTTTCCCCAACATCAATTTTTTTTTTACAATTCAAACAGGAAATTATATAAACACCATCCTCCAAAGTAGTTTTCTGTTTTAGCATTTAAACTGCATATTTACACTAAACTGAATTGTTTAAAAAAAACTGTTTTGACATCTAAACTGCATACTTATGCTCAACTGAATTGTTTAAAATAAAACTGTTTTTGTGAATTGTCCAATCAGCTGGGGCTGTAGAATACACCAACTGCACCTCTGCAGAGGGATAAGACCCCACTCCCCAACAAGTGTCCTGGATATGACACTAAACAATCAGATGGTGAGGTTCAAATAATGCTGGAGCTTTGGAAAATGCAGAACACCCCTTCATTGCTATCACTTCCAGGTCCACTCTGGCCCAGAGTGGTAGCACCAGATAGGGTCCTGTCTATGAGTCAAATAGAAATAAATTTGTACTTATACTAAAATGAATTACTTAAAATAGAACTGTTTTGATATTTAAACTGCATACTTATGCTAAGCTGAACTGCTTGAAATAGAACTGTTTTGACATGTAAACTGTGTACTTATGCTAAATTGAATTGTTTAATATAGAAGTGTTAAGACATTTAACTTTGTGAGAACAAAAACTATAGTTATACTAAACTGAATTGTTTGAATTAGAATGGTTTGACTAAACCGAACAGCTTGAAATAGAAATGTTTTTGACAAACTGTGTACTCATACTAAACTAAATTGTTTGAAATAGAACTGATTATTTGTATAAAAATGGATTTGATATTAAATAACCTACAAAGGTTAATATGCCATAAAACCCAAACAGGGGGTGTCCTCTGTTAAAGCGCTGGACTGCAGAATTGTAGTAAGCGAGTTAGAACTCCAGTCACGCTATTACGTTCACTTTTGGACACATACCCTTGGAAAAGGTATGAACCCCTTTATCCTCCCAGCTAAGGGTTAAATAGTATCACTGCAGTTCTTCTTGGTGGCTTTGGCATTAAATAACCTACAAAGGTGGATATGCCATTAAACAATGAAACCTAACCAAAACCCAACCAACCAACCAAAATAGTTTCATTATTTGGTTTATTATATTGTCAATTGTTTTGGATGTGCTTGTGATGATTTGAATACTGAATTTAAAAAAAAATTGTCAATTATTTTTAATGTTGAATTAATGAACAGAATTATGTATCAACCAAAATCTGTTTCGCTAGGATTGTCTCTTTTCAACTCATAGACAGTTGAAATATTCCTCAATATTTTCCTTAAATTAAAAAAAAATCCCAATCATTATCTGATGAGTGCAAAACATAATAAATATATAATCATACCTCCAAATTGGTTTTCATGTGTTTTTCTCTTCCCCATATAAGAATATTTGTCCTTTATACAGAATTATTTTTAAACCAGCAGATAGTATGATTTTGTCATTGTCATGAAAAACAGGTATATAAGGAAGAGTCTGTAACTTAAGTGCAACCATGCTGAACATTACTTTTAAATCTAATCTCTTTTAAAATAAATTTCTAAAGTAGATATTAATAATACTGAAACATATTCTAAAAGTTAAATAGGCCTGCTTCTTTTCAAGAGCTATCTTAATATTACAGACATGCCATAAAGAAGTAACCACATGGTCATGACCCAAAAACTTTTCCCAGTAAGTACTGGACAATATTTTCTGTTTCTATTTTATAAACATAACTGACTACTTGACATCTTTATTTTTGTCCTATCTATCAATATATATATATATATATATATATATATATATATATATATATATATATATATATGCTTACTTTGTTGGCTAACTTGTTATCTATGAACACTTAAACAAATAGGCCAATCCAGATAAAGGGGGAGTCCCTATAGTGCTAATGTGCTGGTCTGGAACATCTGAGTAAGCAAGTTTGAAATTCAGTCACACTATTATGTTCCCTTTTGGACTAATACTCTTAGGAAAGTTATAAATCCTCTCATCCCCCAGCATTAGGTTAAATAGTACCACTACTGTCCTTTTACAATCATGACTTTGGTGTTAAATAATCAATGAAGGTTGATATGCCATCAAACAAAGAAACCAAACCAAATCAATCCAGATTAAACAAGGCATATGAACTCCTTTCACCACAAAGAGTGTTTTAACAATAGTTATTGGGGTGTGAAATGTTTCAAGGAAGAACTGAGACTTTTTGGAAGGAAATTTATATGACAAGACTTATTCATACATAAAGCAAATAAAATTATTTTTTGTTTTACAAAATTTGCTTTCAAATATTATTTTTATTGTGTTATGTTATAATCAAATGTATACTCCCTACTACTTCCTGAAAACGTAAAGCCCTGCAAAATACACCATAATACTCTAATTCCTATCATAAACTGAATAAAATCTGGTCTTTGTCAATTACTATTTCTCTCTCCCAATTCTTGTGTTTGCCATATGTTTGCGTATTATAATTTCCTGAGCAATACACACACACACATATATATATATATATATATATATATATATATATATATATATATACACACACACACACACACACATAGATATACATGCATACACACACACACACACACACACATAGATATACATGCATACACACACACACAAATACAAAAACCCAGCATTGCTTAGGATATCAGATTATAGTAATGGATGATCACAGAGGCAAGAAACTGACAGTCATCAAGCATCATTGTCACTATGTCTATGCTATCATTACTTAGATATATATGCTCTACCACTGATATTGAGCACTCTTTATATAGCAAACTATATTATGAATATATATATATATATATATGTGTGTGTGAGTTCATATATATTTTATATTATAATAAAGTTGTTATATAATTGGTAATTCTTATCACCTGAATTGTTAGTGCTTATGCCATATTGAATTTACTCTAAACAAAATAGATAATATTTCAATAACTCTAAACTGTACATCATTAAACTCATACTGGTTCTAAACAGGAAATAGTATGATGAATCTACCATAGCTGACATGGACACAACACATTCATACAATTCTGCTCTGATACAAAATACCTGATTGGGCCTCATATTGTTTAAGAATTATTTAATCTTATTGCTAATAATAACATTAAAAAAATTCTTCATACCATTTATTGCTTACTTACATTGGCAGGTAAGTCCATCATCTGCTAGTACTTTGCCATAAGCTGTGCAATAACACTTGTATGAGCCAACAGTATTGATGCACGTCTGGCTACAGCCACCATTGTTGTTTTCACATTCATTTATATCTGTGAAGAAAAAGAAAAGGGAAATATATGCAAGATTTATGCCAACAGCCACAACAGATAATAATTTTTAAGTGACTTCTTTTTGTGAGAAACAAAAAAAAGGTCTTCTGCTATGATAAACAAAATTAATCTTTGGATTTGAAGATCAAATTTTTTTTTCTGTGTGGTTTTTATTCAACATGTCAGTTGCATTTAACAGATATAGAGAGAAACTGAAAGCTTGTCTCTTGAGATAGTGAATGATGGTTGCTTCAGTTTTAAACTCTACAGCATTTGATTACTTAGCTTTATTCATGTCCTTCCAATATCCGTTATGTTACTTCCATTTTAATCAAGGAGTAAATATGTGTTTTGTTGATACAGTGTAAGGGATAATACACAGAAAAGCTTTAATTTAATCTTTTTTCATATATGTCATTATTTTTTTAATTAATCAATTTTTTTATTAACCCTTTGGACCCCTTACTCTGGTATACTGGAAGTACTTTCTTTTTCCTCTACATCATAGCATCAGTTTATCAATGCAGAGATCACTCTCAAATGGCAGAGAGTAAATTTAGGCTCAGGACCTCTGAAGTCAAAGGATTAAATCAATCATTTACAATTTTACATTGCTAATATCTAGCATGGTAATAATAATTTGAATGCTTTATGTGAAGACCTGTCATTTAAGCAGCAACTATAAATATAAATACATGCTCATTTAGACATGATTACAAATAGAAGAGGACTGAGCAACGTTTCTTTGCACCACAAAATTAATGGTAAATTATCTTAAGATTTTCAAGTAACATTGAAAAGTTCATACAACAGATCAAAATTCATTTGAAACTGCAAAAATATACAAGCAGTGGTTAAGGACTTTGAATAATTTTACAGAATCTCTGCCTGTGGAATCTGAAGCAAACAACCTAATCCTTCTCATCAATTATCTAGCACCAAATATCTATGGCTACATTGCAGAATGTGACTTATAGGATGAAGATTTAAAAACTCAGAAGACAATGTACATAAACCAAAGAATGAAAAATTAAGTTCAGTATCTTTTAACAATAAGATGTTTAGCTGTATGAATTTCTGAGACAAAGCTTCATGATTTCTATCATTCAGGATTTTTGGACTATAGTCTTCATCTTTATTGTTATATTCTTATTTTCAAAATCTCAATGAAACGCAGTCAAGGCACTTATATAATAAAGTGAGACTGTCTAAATGAGTCACTACCAAAACACTACTTTTTGATCATCATTTTTTGGCAAAATGCAAGATTGGGCAAATGCAACAAGGTTGAACAACCGTAAGAAAATAATTTTATATGGTTAAAATTTAAACATAAATAATAAGAAGACTGAAAAGCAACTCTTAGCTTCAAAATTTAATTTAATTAATTAATCATTTTGTGAATATAAATTTTAGTTCACTTTTTTTAGTAGATTTCAGTAAAGTAGAAATAATATAAATCAAGAGAGAATTACACTGAAATATTTCCTCATCAAAATTTGTTTATATCTAAATAAAAAAAAAAAAACATAAAATTTTATTTTGTAGTCACCAACTGTTAAACAGGAAAAATGGTTTGCATTTCACTTTGTGGTAATGCCCTTAGGAAAGACATGAATCTATCTCTTCTTTCCCCAACTATTAGTAAATAAGAGGACAGACTGGGTTCTTTAGCTTTCGTAAGCCAAGTGGCTGAAGGAACATTTTAAATTCAAACCAGCAGTACTCTACTTAAAAAATAGATCTGGTGTCACATCCTGCTTGTGGCAGAGGAGTTGGGTAAACACATATGATTTTAGTGAAGATTGAAAAACATAAAAAGTTAATTTTAGCTTGAAAGCCATGATTAAAATGTTATATTTTTAAGAGGTTCAAGCAAACCAAAATGCACCAGTTCTGAACAAATCTT
>CAUZXS010004235.1:0-30380 GCA_963585895.1 Sepioteuthis lessoniana
GCACGCATCTATATGCATAAGTAGGTATACTTATAAGTAATATATATATATATATATATATATATAATATATACTTATATATATAAGTAATATATATAAGTAATATATATATATATATATATATATATATATATATATATATATATATATATATATATATATATATATATATATATAGTCTAGCAACACTGATGAGTTCTGATAGAACGAAACAGATCTGTCTATGGATGACTACACACACACACACACACACACACACATATATATATATATATATATATATATATATATATATATATATATATATATATATAAATCTTTATACGTATAATGATGTGTGCAAAATATGTATACATTAATATATGTTTGTGTGCATTATTACTTATATATATATGAATATTTACGAATGCATATATATATTTATATATATATATGTGTGTGTGTGTTTGTGTGTGTGTGTGTGTGTGTACGATCATAAGAGATAGATAGATAGATAGATATATATGAACAGAATTACATCGACAGACATGAAAGCACTTAGAAAGAAAGAAAGAAAGAAAGAAAGAAAGAAAGAAAGAAACGTTCTCTGTCCTATCAAGGAGAGATTTGTTTGAATTTAAAATAGTACATTTCTACTAAACTGAATTTTTAAAAACGATTTTTTAGATATAAAATTAAAAACGATGAGTTAATTGTATTAAACAGGTGTGTGTGTGTCTAGTCCCCATCTATATATATATATATATATATATATATATATATATATATAGAGAGAGAGAGAGAGAGAGAAAGAGAGATGGATACTTTGACATATTTTCTTGTAGGTTTGATTTAAAAATTGTTTTTTTGTTATTTTCTTATTTTCAATTCATGTCCTATTGAAATGATTGGCAAAATAGTAGAGAAAAGTCAAATCATTCATAAAAGATATTATTTCCTCTATTTGTTTGAGTGTCTCGTTTCCCCCAAAAGACTCGATGCCAAACTGATTGGTCGACAAAACTCTTGATGATCAATATATATTCATCAAATCCTAATAAGTTTTGCCAGCTAAGAAATTGATAATTAAAACTTTTGTCAAATCTTTTCGAACACACACACACACACACACACACACACACACACACACACACACACACACACACACACACACACACACACACACAAGCATACAAGCATGAATACATACGCATATATAGAAATATATATTTATATGTGTATATATATATATGTATATATCATATATATGCATATACAAATATATGCGTATATATATATATATATATATATATGTGTGTGTGTGTGTGTGTGTGTGTGTGTGTGTGTGTGTGTGTGTGTGTGTGTGTGTAGGCATATGTATATGTATATGTATATGTATATATGCATATATATATACATATATAATCATATATATGCATGTATATATGCTTATTTATATGAAAATATTTGTAAGCATATATATATGACTATATATGTGCATATTTATATATATATATATATATATATATGCATATATTGCATATATATATATATATATATGAATATATATGTGCATATATTTGCATGTATATATGTGTATATGTTTGTATGTATGCTTATATATCCATATATATCCATATGTAAGCATATATATATATGTATATATAAGTCTATATATATTCATATATATATATATGCATATATATATACTTTTATATGCCGTGCAAAAGCAGGACGACCAGCTCGAACTTACATACAGCAACTATGTGAAGACACAGGATGTAACTGAAGACCTGCCGGAGGCGATAAATGATAGGGAGAAATGGCGAGAGAGGGTCGGGGATATCCGTGCTGGCGTGACGACATGATGATGATGAGGATATGCGTATATATACATATTTACGCATATATATATGCTTATATATGCGTATATATGCATATATATATATATTCTAAAGAATATACATGCTTATATGTATAAGTGTCCCCATATATATATATATATATATATATATATATATATATATACAAGCAATATATATATACATATATATATATATATATATATATAGTAACACACTAACATACAGCAGAAGATACACCCAGTGAGACACGCTCGCACACACACCAATACATATATATACATATATACAAATGTTCATGCACGTACACACGTACACCATACACGGGCATCTTAACACACTCATTGGAACCCAAACACAGATACGTACACAGTAAGACGAAAACACTCAAAATCGCACACACACACATTTACACATAACTGGACACACATGCACAGAATAATTCTCACACATATACACCGGTGTTGGAATGGTTACCGTCTTAGAAAATGGACATGACGACCCGAGTTCAAATCCTGGAACAGGCAGTTTACATTTCACATAAAGTTTATACCCTTGGGAAAAGAATGAATCAAATTATTTTTCCTTCAGCTACGGGCAAATAGTAGGGTAGACTATGGTCTTTAACCTCGGTATGGCAACCGGTCTAGGAGAAGGAATAGTCAGAATTCAAACCTGTTAAACTCTGGTTAGAAATTAACTTAGTGTTTCATTCTGCTTGTGTAGAAAGGTTGGGTATATATATATATATATATAATGACTAGAAAATCCGGCAAACACCTTTTGTGACATACGGGACACTGAATAGCTGTTTCGACCTTATTGAGTCTCATCAGCAGGGCATACCGTGATCTCCACCACTGCAGATCGAACCAACAACCACAGAATGCAGAAGCCGGGCTCTACCACAGGGCCACCGGTTCATATCACAAATAAGCGATGCTGAATTAACCAGTCATGGTTACAAAGCGCGACCACTTAATCTAACGTGTCTTGAAGGAAGGTATTCCCTACCGAGGACACAGTCACATCCGGGGCCACGTCTTCCCAATTCGGTGTTATGAATCTACATAACGTTAACCTCATGGGCAGGATATATATATATATATATATATATATATATATATATATATATATATATATATATACGCACAGAGGAACGTAAGGAAAAATACACAAGGCTGAGCACTCACTCAATTAGCAGTACACATGTACATACACAAAATAGCATAACCATGTTTGTGAAATTTAGAATATTCAGACTGTAATCCCTGCAAATGGGTAAGAGCTCCCCAGCCCATAAAAATAGGGGATGTCCTAGTTATGACATTAAACTGAATCTGCACAGACGCTGCGAAATTCGGGAAGTGAAGAGTGCCCCTTTCATTACCATTACTCCTTGGTACACTCTAAGCCAAACTGGTTGTACCTATTAGTGTCCAATCCATGGGTCAAATAGATCTGTTTAAAAATAATCCGTATTCAATGTAAATATGATTATATGTTACAAAATTATATATCTGTATATATTATAACAGTGTATGGTTCTCACTATCTCACATGGTGGGTCTGTGGCAGCCCAAATGCGGTATAATTTGGAGAGTGCTCAATATCTGCGATAGAGCTATTATAGAATTATTTATATATATATATATATATATATATATATATATATATATATATATATATAATGTAACTGGAAGAAAACTCAACCACGGTTAAAGTACCATCATTAATGGTAACACCCACACATACACAGAGGGTAACACACACACATACACACACATGTACATACATACAAAAATATAAAACATATATATATATATATATATATATATTATCTCAAGTATTACGGACACGATTCTCTGAAGAGACGAAATCAAAATAAAGGGTCCCTTTTTAAGAATTTTAAAATATTTTATTCATTTTAAATATGCGTAAGCGATAAAAAGCCTTATTAAACAATTAAAATTATTTTCAAATTTGAAAATAATTTTAACAAGCAATCTAATGTAAATTTATTTCGACGAAGAATATTATCATCGCCTCTTCAGATGACATACACGCTCCTTCTGGTGGTGAGATCAGCAAATATGGGTAACAGTTTATATATATATATATATATATATATATATATATATATAATGCCCATACGAAGAAAGAAAAAGAGCAAAGCAATAAAGACATTAAGGACCTTAAAAATGGGAACACCATTCGCCGGCTCACCGGAAAGTCAACAGGTATGGGTTTGTCGTAGCCAGTTGAATTTTAGTACAATCTAAGCCTGTTGACGAGATCGTTATCTTTTCTATTTTTCTATTTTTTTATTCTCATGTGTTAGGTCCTGGGGTTATTTGGGCTACTAGACCCACTGAACTTCTAACACTCTTTCTACTAATACGACTACGTTTATTTTATTTATTTTGTAATTTGCTAGAAGCATTGGATGAATTATTTTATTTTATTTTATTGCATTAATTAGAGGGCTATTGCAATGGAAAATAATAATTATTTGAGTCTAATTAATTTCAAAGTAAAAACTTCATTGTCAGAGACCTTTTTTTTTTTAAATGAACACAGTGTTGGATGTTTAAATTTTTTTTTTTTGACTTTGAAAAACTGGTGTCACGTGGGGTGTTAGAAGCCCGCGTTGAGAGTTGTAACCATGGTTACATCGGAAGTAAATCAGACACCTCCTCATCAGAATTAATGAACACCTCAACACACGTGCATCTTCATTCCATAAACATTCAATTAAATGCGAAAATAATGATAATAATTTTTGCATTAAAATAGAAGCAAGAGTACGTAAAGTTGGTTATCTTAGAATTAAGGAAGCTTTATGAATAGCTAAGTTACACCCTCAGATTAACTAGGTTAGAATTAAATACATAATATATCATTAATTAACATGGTTATTTTAAATTCATATTTAAGTTTTAAAAAATAAGATAAAATAGAATAAAATTGATTAGGACAACTGCAGTCACGTCTACTCCGCATGGCGTTTAAACACCCCACGTGGTTACAATACCCAATATGCACTTCTAACACCCCACGAGACACCATGTTTACAATGTCCCCCCAAAAATTTGAAGATCCAACACCATATTCATTGAAAAAAGAAAGGTCTCTGACAATGAAGTTTTTACTCTGAAATTAATAAGACCCAAATAATTATTATTTCGCATCGCAATAGCCCTCTAAATTAATATAATACAACAGAATGAAATTTATTTTATTTATATATGTAGCGGAAAGAAAATTGAAATTTTTGTTTGGCGCGTAATTTAATTTGACCGTTAGAGTCGCCGAACATTTTCACCTTATAAGGATGACTTGTCCTATTCAGCCCGAACCATATTTCCTAGCAACACCAAAAACTGAAGAAAGCCCGCCAATCTCTCTCTCTCTCTCTCTCTCTCTCTCTCTCTCTCTCTCTCTCTCTCTCTCTCTCACGCTCTGAAATCCCCAAAGGGAACGGACGTCTATTCGTCTATTCCCGAATAGTAGTAGCCTAATCAACCACTATGAGGAGAGCCATCTAGTTTATGGATCCCTTCATATCTTAGTGAGTGGTGGTGGGGATTCCAGATGTATATGTGGTACATATAACTGTAATTTTTTTTTTAATTATCGACATTGAAAATGTATTCATCAAGACAGGAATAAACTGTAAAGAATATAATCCATTTTTCCCACATACACTTCATGCAGCGAGGTTTCCCATGGTCGAAGCACCTTTTCTAACCACCCTGTCGACTGAGGTTTTAGAATATAATGTACATGATTTCCTGACCTCTAGGCATGAAATAACCTTGGACGGTTTTGGATGCTGTTAAAATCAATCAATTATTCAATCAACGGACACATATATATATATATATATATATATATATACAGACACAGAATAGTCCTGCCCAGTCGGCTCGGAGTGAGACAGTAGAATACACCGACTGCATCTCTGCGGAGGGTAAGAACCCGACCCCTCAAACGAGTATCCTGATATGACATTAAACAATCTGATGATCCTATTTACCAACCCCTCCGCTCAGGCAGGATATGGCACAAGGAGTTTAACAGGTTTGAATTCAGAGTTTTCCTTCTCCTAGACTAGTCGCCTCACCAAGGCTGAAGAACCTAGTCTACCCTACTATTTACCCATAGCTGGAGGGAGAATATTTGGATTCATACTTTTCCCAAGGGTATTAGTGCAATGTGAAATGTAATTAGGCTCGTCCAGAATTTGAACTCGTGTCGTCGTGTCTACATCCTGCGACGATAACCATTACACCACGGGCACCTCCAAAAACAATCTGATGATGAGGCTACAGTTTTGAGCTTTGGGAAATGTGGAGTACCTCTTCATTGCCATTACTCCCAGGTCCACTTTGATCCGGAGTGATAACACCTGATAGGGTCCTATCTATAGGTCAAATAGAACTATTTGTGCGAACAAATGAGTTATGCTAAATTGAATTGTTAGAAATAGAACTGTTTGACTATTTAACTGTATATAAACAAATGACTGATAATTAATTGATAGTTTAACTCAATAATTAACCGGCTCATTGTCCTAGTGGGTAGAGTGCTAGCCAATGACCCGGGAGACCGGGGTTCAATCCCAGGTCGAGTCATACCAAAGACTTAAACAAAGGTACTTGATACCTCCTTACTTAACACTCATTACGTATCAAGGTACGTATCAAGGATAAAGTAGAGCAATTCAGGGGAAGGAGTAGTGCCCTCCCCGACACCTCGGTATAGTAGCTATTGAAAAAAGATCCTTCGGGTCACCCTCGACTACGGTCGCCCACTTTACTTTTTTTTTTTTAACTCAATCAGGATCCTTTAATTCAATCAACAAGGCAAACACTTGAGTAGGACTTTTGAAAACACGCGCGGTAATCTTTTTTATTTACAGAGAGTAACAAAAACTTGGGGCAGATAATCTGACCCTTATTCAATGCGGAATTCGGAGCAGATAATTCTAACCTGACAATGACTATTATCAGTTGTTCTATCAGGTACTGACTAGAGTGATAATTTCAACAGTCATATGTGCAGGTACCAAAATAAAGGGTGTATAATCAGTACTTAAGCCCAAGACCAAATCTGATATAATACCATTAGACTGTTGCTCGTTTATTTTCTGGTTGTTTAAATGCGAAGATCGTTCAAAAAGCTATTGGCCTAACTAAGAAAGAAGAGCTGTATCTGAACATTTTTGTTGTGGCAACGCACTATTACTTCTTATAAAACTAGAAAAACTAATTCAGATTTTCGTCTTAATTGCTGTGTTGTTGAAGACCGTAGAAATTTGTAAAGTGTTTGACTAGTCCAAAATCTGGCTAAGGCGTAATACTTTTTGACCGATTCTCATATATACCCGTGCGCATGATCGTGTATATGTTTGTGGGGGACCTTGTCTCAACTTTAAGATATAGAAATTGAACGTCACTCTGATGAAAAAAAAAACAATTTGGTTTGCTTCCGTTTCGGGTTTTTTTTGTTTTTTGTTTTTGTTTAATAGCATATCAATTTTCATGGGTAAAGGGGATTCATACGTCTCCTTAGGAAACAACAGTTATATTAGATAAAAAAACAGTAGCCGCTTTGTTTTTAAACAATATTATCGACAAGATGACATTAGATTTATATGGCCGAATGCGAAAAATTATAAGAGAATATTTACGATTGCCTCGAGGGTTATTTCTTCAACTCGATTACTTTATTAAGAAAAAAGGTTTTCATTTGAAAGTTCACAAGCTGTTTCTAGAGAAAGAATAATAAAATGCAAAAAGAAGTTAATCATATTTACCAACCCCTCCGCTTGGGCATAACATGGTGATGATGATAAAAGTTTTAATTGCTTACGAGGGATAATTTGTTTGATTAGCTCCTCGAAACCATATAGCTTTGTAAACAAACGATTATTATAAAATAAAGATAATTACTTTAAGCCATATCATTGTACACGAATTATTAGCATTAGATAGGAATACTTGAAACCATAAAACTTCGTGTGTTTGTATAAGAGAGACAAGACTACAACACACATGTATAAAATATAATTTACTTCTTTTTTTTATCATATTTACCCAACCCCTTCGCTCGTGCAGGATATGACACAAGGTCAATTTTTAAGCGGAGTTTAACAGGTTTTAATTCAGTGTTTTCCTTCTCCTAGACTAGTTGCCTCACCAAGGCTGAAGAAACCAGTCTGCCCTACTATTTACCCATAGCTGGAGGGAGAATAATTGGATTCATATCTTTCCCAAAGGTATTAGTGCTATGTGAAATGCTGTCAGTCTCGTCCAGGATTTGAACTCGCATCGCCGTGTCCATCTCCAACGACGATAACCATTACACCACGGGCACCTCCAAGAAGAAGTTAATTAGTCTATATTTTTAGAAAAATAGGCGTGTGTGTGTGCGCACGTGCGTGCGTGCGAACACGTATCTTATTTGTTTTATTTTTGTTTTTTTAGCAATATTCCCACAAGCAAAACGAGCAGACGCAGAGTAACACACACACACATACACACACATGTACATACATACAAAAATATAATATATATATATATATATATATATATATATATATATATATATTATCTCAAGTATTACGGACACGATTCTCCGAAGAGACGTAATCAAAATAAAGGATCCCTTTTTAAGAATTTTAAAATATTTCATTCATTTTAAATATGAGTATCCAGGGAAAGGAGTAGCGCTCTCCCCTACACCTTGGTGTAGTAGCTATCGAAAAGGGAGCCTTCGGGCCACCCTCGACTATGGTCGCTAACTTTACTTACTACTTAAATATGAGTACGCGATTAAAAGCCTTATTAAACAGTTAAAATTATTTTCAAATTTGAAATAATTTTAACAAGCAATCTAATGTAAGGCTCTTTAGAAAATGTTTGCTATTCATATTCATATACAAATACATTAGCGAATGCTAATCCCTGCCGTCCAAACGACTATCAGTCTTGAAATGTAAACAATATAGAAATAAATACACACACACTACTAAAATTATAAAATTTATTAAGCAATGCGTGTATATATATATATATATATACGGTTGAGCAACCGGTCTAGGAGAAGGAAAACTCTGAACTCAAACCTGTTAAACTCCGCTTAAAATTTGACCTTGTGTCACATCGTGCCCGAGCGGAGGGGTTTGCCTGATGAATGTTGTTATAAACTTCAATAAACCTTAGATTGCAAAACAATATTTTCCATGGAGACGAACCAGACATGCAGGACACTGCTGGAGAAGCAAGGACGAACTCATCAGTGATGTGCTCCTATGGACCCACACATATTGCCAAGCAAAAGTGGGACGACCAGCTCGAACATACATACTGCAGCTATGTGAGGATACGGGATGTAGCCCTGAGGACCTGCCAAAAGTGATGAGTGATAGGGAGGAGTGGTGAGAGAGGTTCAGGGATATCCGTGCTAGTGGCACGACATGATTATATATATATATATATATATATATATATATATATATATATATATATCTCAGTGTATGTGTGTGTGTATGTGTGTGTGTGTGGTTTGGTTTGGTTTAATCGTTTAACGTCATATCAAGTCATAATAGGATATTTATTGCCAAAACCTAATTCCTTGGCAAATGTTTGATTGTACTCATAACTCTATTTTCAATTTTCAATTACATTTTTTAAAATAATCTGTTTTTAATTTTTTATTTGTTTGCACACAGTTATATGGTTTCAAGTATTCCTAAGTTACGCCAATAATTTGCAATCCTTAATAAACAATTACAGTTTCAAGTAACAACTACATACAAATAATTTGTATACTGTTTTATGGTATCAAGTATTCCTATTCAATACAAATAATTTTTACACTGTTCTATGGTATCAAGTATTCCTATTCAATTCAAATAATTTTACACTGTTATATGGTATTAAGTATTCATATCAAATTCAAATAATTTTTGTACAGATCCATTTGACGAATATGATGGATATGTGACTAAACAATCTGATGGTGAAGCTCCAGGAATGTTGAAGCTTTGGGGAATGCGGAGTTCCCCTTTATTGCTATCGCTCCCTGGTCCTCTCTGGCTCGGAGTGGTAGCACTTGATACGGTCCTATCTATTGGTCCAATAGAACTGTTCGACAGTTAAACTGAGAGCAAATAAATGACTTATACTAAATTAAATTATCTGAAATAGAACTGTTAAATCCTTTAACTGAAGGTAAACAAATGACTGACGTTTTATTGAATTGTTAGTGATGCATGGCAATACAAGCAACTATTTAACTTTGACTTATATTTACAGATCATCTTATCTAATATATATATGCATAAACAGGATATGGCATTAAAAATCCTTCTATGGTTGATATGCCAAAAAACCAAACCAAATCATATATATTTAATATACATGTATAAAGAGGATTTGACATTAAATAACCTACATTGGTTGATATACGATAAAACCCAACCAAGTTAAATCATACATATTTGATATAGTTCGAAAATAGAACGGTAATTCTTCCAAATTCTTGCTGTGTCAGTACTACTGTATGGCTTCACCACTTGGACTCTGACAAAGCGTTTGGTACGTAAAGCTAGATGGTAACTACACAATGATGCTACGTGCACTTTAGAATAAATCCAAGCCGCACCCTACATAACAACAGTTGTACGACCACTGACTTCCCATCTCACAAACCATCCAAATAAGACTAGGAAGATATGTTGGGCACTTCTGGTGAAATAAGAACGAACTCATAAATGACGTTCTTCGATGGGCACACCAGCATTGGGTTGACCAGGAGAAAATTACATTTAACTGCTCTGATCGGACTCTATACGCCGTCCAGAGAACTTATCAAAAGCGATGGCTGATTAGGATCGGGGACGAGAGAAAATCAAGGGAAAGCATGCAATTAACAAGACTTGGCCCAGCGGTTAGAGTGTTCGCCAATGGCCCGGGAGACCTGGGTTCAATCCCAGGTCGAGTCATACCAAAGACTTTAAAAATGGAACTTGATACCACCTTGCTTAACACTCAGCATTATAAGGTACGGTTCAAGGGTAAAGTGGAGCAATCCAGGGAATGGAGTAGCGCCCTCCCCTACACCTTGGTGTAGTAGCTATCGAAAAGGGAGCCTTCGGGTCACCCTCGACTATGGTCGCTAACTTACTTATATATATATATATATATATATTGTTATGCACAGAGAGATAGTTTCATTGTATCACAACTCTTTACTGTAGCTAGACACGTAGGACGCTTGAAGCAGGGATAGAAACCCACCCAACTTTACATTAGACTTACTATCATACCGCTCAGCCAACAACCGAACCACGTCAGCTCGGGAATTATATGCCATTATGTACTAGCTTTCGTTATACGTATGTGTGTGTGTGTGTGTGTGTGTGTTTGTGTGTGTGTGTGTGTGTGTGTTTGTGTGTGTGTGTGTGTGTGTGTGTGTATTAGAATTCAATCAAATGTATATTGTTCATTAAAACGAATCATCCTTTCCTTTGTCCGCGAGTGAGGGGCTAAAATATATATATATATATGTATATATATACTTATAATATCTGTGCATGTGTGTATGTGATTATATGTACTTATGTGTGTATATGTCAGGTCATGATTGTGTGTATATATGTTCGTACGTACGCTATTGTTATATATATATATATATATATATATATATATATATGGGAGGATTAAATCTACAGCAAACACGTTATACTCTTTTGCAAAATTAAATAGATAGATGAAATAAAATCAAATAAATAAAAGAATGAAGTAGAAAAATAAAAATTGTTTGAGCACCAATGACGTCATGTACATTTCTAAATAGAACGATACTCACGATTATAGAACGCTAAGAATTTTCTCATTTTGCCTTTAATTTTTTCATTTGAAAACAATTTATCGAATGAGACATAAGATCACATCACATTATGGACATGAAAATGTTTTAAGAAAAAATAATAAGAAAAACGGCAACGTTAAACAATGGCATATTAATCCTAGGATGATAAATGTACCCACTAAATGCGAGTATCTTGTTTTTCATATTTTATATTTACATACCGTCGGAGTTATTTCCATTCTCTCTCTCTCTCTCTCTCTCTCTCTCTCTCTCTCTCTCTCTCTCTCTCTCTCTCATATATATATATATATATATATAATGATTTTTAAATAGTTCTTGCAAGATTTAGCTTGGTTTGGTTTGGTTCGATTTTATGGCCTAACGAACTTTGTCGGGTATTTAATGCCAAATCCTCATTCTACATTTATATTCAATATATTTGATTTGATTTGATTTGGTTTGGTTTGGTTAGGTTTTATTGTATATCAACACATAGGAGGTTACTTAATACCAAATCCTCTTTCTAAATACATAAGTATATATGATTTGATTTGGTTGGGTTTAATGGCATATCAACCATTGTAGGTTATTTAATGCCAATACCTCTTTATACATATATATTAAGAATATATGATTTGATTTGGTTGGGTTGGGTTTAATGGCATATCAACCATTGTAAGTTATTTAATGCCAATACCTCTTTATACATATATATTAAGAATATATGATTTGATTTGGTTGGGTTTAATGGCATATCAACCATTGTAGGTTATTTAATGACAATACCTCTTTATACATATATATTAAGAATATATGATTTGATTTGGTTGGGTTTAATGGCATATCAACCATTGTAGGTTATTTAATGACAATACCTCTTTATACATATATATTAAGAATATATGATTTGATTTGGTTGGGTTGGGTTTAATGGCATATCAACCATTGTAAGTTATTTAATGCCAATACCTCTTTATACATATATATTAAGAATATATGATTTGATTTGGTTGGGTTGGGTTTAATGGCATATCAACCATTGTAGGTTATTTAATGACAATACCTCTTTATACATATATATTAAGAATATATGATTTGATTTGGTTGGGTTGGGTTTAATGGCATATCAACCATTGTAAGTTATTTAATGCCAATACCTCTTTATACATATATATAAAGAATATGTGATTTGATTTGGTTGGGTTTAATGGCATATCAACCATTGTAGATTATTTAATGACAATACCTCTTTATACATATATATTAAGAATATATGATTTGATTTGGTTGGGTTGGGTTTAATGGCATATCAACCATTGTAAGTTATTTAATGCCAATACCTCTTTATACATATATATTAAGAATATATGATTTGATTTGGTTGGGTTGGGTTTAATGGCATATCAACCATTGTAAAGTATTTAATGCCAATACCTCTTTATACATATATATTAAGAATATATGATTTGATTTGGTTGGGTTGGGTTTAATGGCATATCAACCATTGTAGATTATTTAATGACAATACCTCTTTATACATATATATTAAGAATATATGATTTGATTTGGTTGGGTTTAATGGCATATCAACCATTGTAGGTTATTTAATGCCAATACCTCTTTATACATATATATTAAGAATATTTGATTTGATTTGGTTGGGTTGGGTTTAATGGCATATCAACCATTGTAAGTTATTTAATGCCAATACCTCTTTATACATATATATTAAGAATATATGATTTGATTTGGTTGGCTTGGGTTTAATGGCATATCAACCATTGTAAGTTATTTAAGCCAATACCTCTTTATACATATATATTAAGAATATATGATTTGATTTTGTTGGGTTGGGTTTAATGGCATATCAACCATTGTAAGTTATTTAATGCCAATACCTCTTTATACATATATATTAAGAATATATGATTTGATTTGGTTGGGTTGGGTTTAATGGCATATCAACCATTGTAAGTTATTTAATGCCAATACCTCTTTATACATATATATTAAGAATATATGATTTGATTTGGTTGGATTTGATGGCATATCAACCATTGCAGGTTATTTAATGCTAATTCTTCTTTATACATATATATTAAGAATATATGATTTGATTTGGTTGGGTTGGGTTTAATGGCATATCAACCATTGTAAGTTATTTAATGCCAATACCTCTTTATACATATATATTAAGAATATATGATTTGATTTGGTTGGGTTGGGTTTAATGGCATATCAACCATTGTAAGTTATTTAATGCCAATACCTCTTTATACATATATATTAAGAATATATGATTTGATTTTGTTGGGTTGGGTTTAATGGCATATCAACCATTGTAAGTTATTTAATGCCAATACCTCTTTATACATATATATTAAGAATATATGATTTGATTTGGTTGGGTTGGGTTTAATGGCATATCAACCATTGTAAGTTATTTAATGCCAATACCTCTTTATACATATATATTAAGAATATATGATTTGATTTGGTTGGGTTGGGTTTAATGGCATATCAACCATTGTACGTTATTTAATGCCAATACCTCTTTATACATATATATATTAAGAATATATGATTTGATTTGGTTGGATTTGATGGCATATCAACCATTGCAGGTTATTTAATGCTAATTCTTCTTTATACATATGTGTTAAATATGTATAATTTGTTTTGCTTCGGTTTTATGGCATATCAACCATTGTAGGTTATTTAATGCCAAATCCTTTTTATACATATATATTAAGTATATGATTTGATTTGGTTAGGTTTAATGGCGTATCAACCATAGTAGGTTATCTAATGCCAATTCCTCTTTATACATATACTGAATATAAATATGGTTTTAAAAAATGTATGATTTGATTTAGTTTGGTTTTATAAACGTATCAACCCTTTAAAGTTATTTAATGCAAAATCCTGTTCTTACATCTATATATATATATATATATATATGGTTTGAAAAAATATATAAATAAAGGAGTTTATATTTTTCACACGAGTATTAGTCTGTAAGTGAACGGATTTTGAACTGGCCCACTTCAATACTGCAATTCCTTATTTGAACAATTACGCCACAGGGACTCGCTCAAAAGACGCTTTGTAAATTTCATCAGAGGATAATTCAATTGTTATTGTATGTGTGTGATATAATTTTACTAAGCCACACTTACAGTGCAATATTATCGAATTTGGTTTTATATTTCTTCCTGATCACAGAGTATTCGAGCTAAATTTGACGAATTTTAAAGTTACCTCTTATTTTCTCAGGAACAATTAAATGTCTTAATTGACAATTGTACCATAGCGGTACTAAAATGATTTTAGACCTAGTTGTGTACGCGCTGCAGTGGTAACAAGTTGAGGAACACAAGAACTCTGTAAAGCTACACAAAGGTTGATTGACTACACACTTGTCGGTCGCTGTCGGGAGAACGAAAGAGAGTAGAGAACTGGGACAACCGCTTTGCTAGACAAAATAAACAACATATCACGGTAGCAAAGTAAGGGAAGACACAGACCTTGAATTTTTTTTTCTTTTGATAACTGGGTCGCGTATAAGCTGAAGCTCCCTTTTAGAGCGCACCCCCAAAATTAGGGCTCATGAACTTCAGTCTCTTAATTTGGCTTGCGTTCAACTGATGTCTTCATCTTAATGCATCCAAGTTGTTCCTCTATTTACGCCTTTCATGTCAGGAGCAGAACCATCACTTCCGCTCACGCATGTGTACGAGATTTCGGACCTTAGCTTCCCTTAGTCATTTCCTGTCTTGTAATAACAAGTGACTACTATGTGCTTTATTTATTTATTTATTCATTTAATCTCATATGAGACTGCGAAATCGTAGTGAGCGAGTTCGAACTCCAGTCGCGCTATTACGTTCACTTTCGGACAAATACCCTTTGGAAAAGTATGAACCCCTTATCCTCCCAGCTATGGGTTAAATACTACCACTATTGTTCTTCTAGGAGAATGGCTTTGACATTACACAACCAACAAAGGTTGGTATGCCATTAAACAAAGAAACCAAACCAATTTCCTGTGAGCCGTTCGATTGCTTTATACGATCAACAGTGTTGAAGAGCATAAAGATCAAAGTTTTAATTAAGAAGAGCGCTGATATGGAGGACTAGAATCCATCTGAATATTAAAAAATAGTTTACCTATATCATGGTGATTCTCACAAGGTATCAAGATACCGACGTCATGGCCGCTGCTTAATTCTCTAAGGACACTTTAAAACCTGTAAAAAGAGACATCGAAAGCAACAATA
Source organism: Sepioteuthis lessoniana (assembly GCA_963585895.1). NCBI lineage: Eukaryota > Metazoa > Mollusca > Cephalopoda > Myopsida > Loliginidae > Sepioteuthis > Sepioteuthis lessoniana. The sequence continues at coordinate 16,004 of CAUZXS010004235.1, forward strand.
GAGACTATGAAGCTCTGGTCAACGGGAAGGGACGTCTGCACGCGAGAATTCATCCAACAACTGAAGGAAAAGGTGATCGAAAAGCTGAGCAAAGGAATCCGGTCTTGAGCAAAAGAGACAGTGGTACTAAAAAAAACTCTAGACCCTCGTTGTGACTTCGCTGTGGTAACCAAGCTGAGGAACGCAAGAATTCAGTCAAGCTACACAAAGGTTTATTGACTACACACTTGTAGGAAGCCGCCGGGAGAAAAAGAATAGAAGCATGAGACGGTAGTTAACTAACCCCCCCCAAAAAAAACAAACAATATATCCTAGTAGTAAAATAAGAGTAGACACAGACCTTGAATTTTTTTTTCTTGTTTCTGTCATGCTCGTCTACTGGGTCTATCACCTCCTCGGGGGCACCCCAGAATTTGGAGCTCATAAACTTTCTTTTTCTTACATCATCGTGACTCGTTTCCTACTGACGTCTTCACCTTATCGTGTCCTGTCGTCAACCCTTCAAAGAGACGCACGTTGTCCGCTCGCTTCCGCCTGTCGTGTCAGGAGCAGAAACCATATCCGTTTCCCCTTGCCCATGCGCAAAACGATCCTCAGAACTCTGGTCTTCCTTAGTCAATTTTTAATTACAACGAGTTTCTTTGTCTTTTTATTCGGCGACTACCGTCTGCTTTATCTATCTATCTATCTATCTATCTATCTATCTATCTATGTCAGTTTGTTCTTATCTATCTATCTATCTATCTATCTTCGAGTTCTATCTATCTATCTATCTATCTCAGTCTGTTCATATCTATCTATCTATCTATCTATCTTCGAGTTCTATCTATCTATCTATCTATCTTCGAGATCTATCTATCTATCTATCTCAGTCTGTTCATATCTATCTATCTATCTATCTATCTATCTTCGAGTTCTATCTATCTATCTATCTATCTATCTATCTATTCATTTAATTTCCTATGAGCCATTCAATTACGTTACAACGATTGTTGGAGTCGCCACCGTCAAGCTGGCTCGGAATGAGATCATTTGCTACCACTCTCACAAGAGGGTTAAGGGAAACCAAGTTGAACCACTTCAAAAAAGCAAAAAAGCTCCGGAAAACGTGAGTCTTACTATTGAACTGAGGATTATTTGGTTTCCCTCGCCTGACAAGACGGCCCAGTCGGCTGGGGCTCTAGAATACACCGACTGCATCTTTTCCGAGGAGTAAGACTTCCCACAACGTGTTTCCTGTTAATTTGACATCAAACAATCTGATGGTGAGATTGCTTTAATGCTGAAGCTTTGGGGAATCCGGAGTAATCCTTTATTGCCATCGCTCCCAGGTCCACTCTGGCCCGTAGTGATACAACTGAGAGGTTTAAATAGAACTGATACGTTAAATAGAACTAAACAGTGTGTTATGCTAAGCTAAATTCTTTGAAATAGAGCTGTTTTGACATTTAACTGTGTGTAAACAAAAAACTGTACCAAGCAGTGTACTTATGCTAAACTGAATTCTTTGAAACAAATCTGTTTTGAGATTTAACTGTGTGTAAATAGAAAAAAATTGTACCAAACAGTGTACTTATGCTAAGCTGAATTCTTTGAAATAGAACTGTTCATATGTATAAAAATGGATTTGACATTAAATAACCTACAATGGTTGATATGCCATAAAACCAAACTAAAACAAACCAAACCAATCAGAGGAAAAGAATTTCTGCCAGAAACAGCAGCAAACCACCCAGAACAGCTGGCTAGCCTACAACCCACATGGTGTTTCATATGTCATGAAAACCAATTTCTTCCAAAATGTGATGGTCTTTAGGTGTGTCTTCAGTGAGAATGACGTCATACTGCCTTACATCCTAAAGCAGGGTTTTTAGTTCAGTTTAGTTTGTTACGTGAAGCTGCTGGAGAATGCGATTTAATCTTGGCTGGGGAAGGTCACTCATATAAAGAGCAGCAAGATTCGGCTCCTTGTCATAACCTTACTGGAAAGAGTCATCAGTGGTTGTCAGAGAATTTCTAAGACTTTACCAGCCCCAATTCCTGGCCTCTTGATTTACCCCGATATGTTAGACGCAGTTGAGAGAGAGAGAGAGAGAGAGAGAGAGAGAGAGAGAGAGAGAGAGAGACTTCCCTCTCTGCCTGTAACTCCAAGGCTGACCTGGTGGCCAAGATCAAGGAAGTGTTTGAAGATCTTCCCCGGGTCGTAGTGAGGGACGCATGCGCCAGTTTCCGGAGCCGTGGCTGAAGCTGAGGGGGGCTAAGCTGTTATCTCAGAACCATAATCTTGTTAATATCGTTTGAAATTTTAGGATTTGTGTATGTGTGTATGGTTGTTTCTTAAAAGGATTTGTTTGTTTTTGTTTTTTTGTTTTTGTTTTTTTTTTTGTATTTTTTGTTTTTTGGTTTGTTTTACGAATAATCTTTAAACAGTTCTCTTTGTCCCATACATGAGACTCTAACAGGTACTATTACTCCAAGTCAGAGTGGAACTGGGAGTAATGGCAAGGAACGTGTGCTCCTAATTCCTCAAAGCTCCAGGATTGGAGCCTCACTATCAGATGCACTTTAGAGTCATAGCCAAGACACTCTTTTTATGAGGATCTTACCTCTTTTCATGCGATACAGTCAGCATATATATATATATATATATGTGTGTGTGTGTGTGTGTGTGTGTGTGTGTGTGTTCGACAGGGAGAACTTATATCGAATCATTTGCTGAAAATGGTATATATTTATATATATGTGTGTGCGTGTGTGTATATATATATATATATATATATATACAAACATATATATATATATATATATATATATACCATTTTCAGCATATGATTATATATAACATTTGAAATTTGTTATATGAGCGATCCGCCTTCCAAGTAATGGAGTGAAAGTTCATTTTCAAAGTTCGACAATAGGCGACAAAGATCTTTTAGTTTTGGAGACCTCGAACCGAATCTTAGGTGTCTCCGCATTTTTCTCTCTGTTTTACGTCATCAACTTATTTCTTTTGTTTATTGTTTATCATACTTATTAATTTTAGTCCAAGAACAACAAGTTTCGTTGAGACATTTTCGTCAGTATAAGGTTTCAATTGGCAATCATGAAAAACAAAAACAACTCTCACTAATTTCTGTTTCAAACACTGGTATACAAATACTCACATTCAATAATTCAGAGTGTAAGAGAAATACCTTCCACATATTAATCAGTCAACAGTGCGATGCAAGTGAAATTAAGCAAGTGGTAACGGTAGCTCCATCTAACTATTTTTTTTCTTTAGATTTGATTAATTACGTTATTGGCTTGGACCGGTGCATACCTTTCTTTTGAAACGTTTTTTAAAGACTGATGATCATCTGTAAGTGCCACACTGAGGTTTTCAATTTATGTTGCTCTGTTTAGAATGTTCATCCCAAAGTAGTATCGAATTTCTATCCAGAACAACATCATTCCGAAGTTATATGAAATGAGCGCGAAAAGCTCACTATGTAGAAATTACAGATTTACCAGTCATCAAAAAGGTCTCACCAGCAAACGTACGGTGTGCACCGGTCCAAGTCATAATTATAACAGTGTTTTAAAAAAAAAATTCAACGCAGTCAGCTGAGAGGGGGACTGTAGAACGCACCCACAGTATCTCAGCTGAGGAATAACATACCCCACCGATAAGTGTCCTTCATATGACATAAAACAATATGGTTGAGAGGCTCCAGTAATGCTGAAGCTTTGGAGAATGCGGAGTATCCCTTTATTGCCATCGTTCCCAGGTCTACTCTGGCCCGGAATGGTTGCACCTGATCGGGTCCAATCTATGGGTCGAATAGAACTTTGACTTTTAAACTGTTTCCAAACAAATGACTTATGTTAAATTGAATTGGAAGAAATAGAACTGTGTGATCACTTAACTGTGTGTAAACAAATGACCTAAATTTAATTGAATAATTTGTGATACCAAACAAAACTGGGAACCATTTAACAGTGTGCAAACGAATGAGAAATAGAATAATCAGTGCTAAATAGCAATACTTGAAACTCTAACCATATTTACCCAACCCCTCCGCTCGGGCAGGATATGACACAAGGTCAATTTTTAAGCAGAGTTTAACAGGTTTTAATTCAGAGTTTTCCTTCTCCTAGACTAGTTACCTCACCAAGGCTGAAGAAACCAGTCTACCCTACTATTTACCCATAGCTGGAGGGAGAATAATTGGATTCATACCTTTCCCAAGGGTATTAGTGCTATGTGAAATGTAATCAGTCTCGTCCAGGATTTGAACTCGTGTTGCCGTGTCCATTTCCAATGACGATAGCCATTACAACACGGTCATACTTGAAATTCTGTCTAAATCATAATGTTGGTATCAAATGGCAATACTTAGAACAATTTTACTATGGACAAACGAATAGTGTTGAACTGAATAATTAGTATTAAATAGCAATACTTGTAACCACTTCACTGTCAGCAAACAGACGATTAATATTGTAGAATTTACATAGCAATAATTGAAACATTTAACTATGTAGAAATAATAGCAATAGAAAAGTGCAAAAAAAGCCCTAACTCATGTAAAAATAAAATTAGCTGCAAACTAGGTCTGTCAATAAGTGGCTATAGAATTGTAATTTATATATTGCAATATTAAAAACCGTTTAAGTTTGTCCAAAAAAATGTGCTCAGACTCATTTTAAAATATTATCAACAATATTCGTTACTTAATAGATATGTAATACGAATGTACACAGAGGATTTGGCATTAAATAACCTACAAGGATTGATATACCATAAAACACCACCAAACTAAATCATACGTGGTGCCTTCAATAAGTTTCCAGACATTTTCGATACAGGCATTTAAAATTGCCGTAGATTCTTGAAAATTGACTATGTTATTGCTATACATGTTATGAGATGACTGACAAATTTTCATGATTCCAGGTTTAAATGAACAGCTACAGCAGGAATTAGAATACACCCTACTAAAGCCTGATTGTCACAGCTGATGAATTTCAAAAATGCAATCTGGACATGAAGACTCTTTAGAAGAACGCTATGTAATAAAATTCTGTTTTAGACTTGGAAAAGATGCCACAGAAACGTATGGAGTGCTTCGAAGGGGACTAGAGTTTCATGTGTGTACTATCAATAAAAGTGCCCATACGAAAAAAGTCTGGAAACTTACTTAAAGATCCTCGTATATGTATAAACCAAACCAAATCATATATAGAGGGTTTGGCATTAAATAACCTACAATGGTTGATATGCCATAAAACCCAGCCAAACCAAATTATACATATCTAATATATATGAATAAAAAGGATTTGGCATTATATAATCTACAATGGTTGATATGCCATAAAAACCAACCAAACCATTGCCCAGTCGGCAGTGGCTGTAAAATAAACCGATAGCACCTCTGCAGAAGAGTAAGACTCCCCCCCCCCCCGCTAACAGCATATGACACTATACAATCTCATAGTGGAGCTTTGGGGAATGCGGGCAACCCTTCATTGCCGTTGTTCTCACGTCCACCCTGGCCCGGAGTGGTAGCACCTAATAGGGTTCTATCTATGGGTCAAATAGAACTAAATTGCGTACTTATGCAAAACTGCATTGTCTGAGATAGACTATTTTTGACATTGAAAGTGTACTTACACTAAACTGTATTGTTTGAAATAGAAGTTTTGACATTTAACAATGTGTGGAGAAAAACTATACCTTTACAAAACTGAATTGCTTGAATTAGGACTGTTCGACTAAACTAAATTGCTAGGAAAAGAATTTTTTAACAATTAAACTGTGTACTCATGCTAAAATGAATTTTCAAAAAATAGAACTGATTATTTGTATAAAAGTGAATTTGGCTTTAAATGACCTTCATCGGTTGATATGCCATAAAACCCAACCAACCAACAACCAACCAAACCAAATCCTATATATCTAACATAAAGAGGATTTGGCATTAAAGAACTAACAATGGTTGAGATGCCATAAAACCAAACCAAACCAAACCAAATCCTATTTATGTTTAATATAACTGTATAAAGACGATTAAGCATTAAATAACCTACAATGCTTGATATCCCATAAAATCCAGCCAAACCTTATCATATATATTTAATATATATATATATATATATATATATATATATATATATATATATAAAGAGGATTTGGCATTGAATAACCAACAAGAGTTGATATGCCATAAAACCCAACCAAACCAAATCCTATATATTTGATATAGGTCGGTTGGTTGGTCGGTTGGTTATTTAGGTTTTATGGCATTTCAACTTTTTGTTGGTTATTTGACTGCAAATCCATTTTTATACAAAATCAGTTTTATTTCAAACAATTCAGTTTAGTTTGAATACACCGTTTAATTGTCAAAAATATTTCTATTTCAAGCTTTTCTGCTTAGTCAAACAGTTCTAATTCAAACAATTCAGTTTAGTATAAGTACAGATTTTGTTTACACACAGTTAATTGTCAAAATAATTGAGTTTAGCGTAAGTACATTTCCATTTCAAACAATTTAGTTTAGCGTGTTTAGTTTAAATGTAAGTTCATTGTTCAATTGTTAAAAACATTTCTATTTCAAGCTATTCAGTTTAGTCAAACAGTTCTAATTTAAACAATTCGGTTTAGCATAAGTATGAAGTTTAGAGTTATTTCACCCATATATAGGGCCCTATTAAGTGCTACCAGAGGGGACCGGGAAGCAATGGCAATGAAGGGGTGTTCCGCATTCCCAAAGCCCCAGCATCCCAGGAACCTCACCATTATATTGTTTAGTATCATATCCAGGACACTCGTTGGGGTGGTCTTACCCCTCTGCAGAGGTGCAGTCGGTGTTAATGTCAAAACAGTTTTATTTCAGATAATTCAGTTTAGCATAAGTACACAGTTTACGGGTCAAAACAGTTGTCTTTCGAGCAATTAGATTCAGCATAAATACGCAGTTTAAATGCTAAAAACAGTAAACTCAAGAAACTCCGGTTTAGTTCTAGTTAACTAATAGATAGGGCCCTATCAGGTGCTACCACTCCGAGTCAGAGTGAACCTGGGAGCGATGGCAATGAAGTGGTACTCCGCATTCCCAAAGCTCCAGCATTAATGAACCTCACCCTCAGATTGTTTAGTATCATATCCTGAACACTCGTTGGGGGGTCTAACCCCACCCGCAGAGGTGCAGTTGATATATTCTACAGCCCCAGCCGACTGGGCAAATTAAATATAGATGTATAAGAGGATTTGGCATTAAATAGCCTTCAATGGATGATATGCCATAAAAACCACAGAAAGCAGGTGGACGTCAGACAAAAATATAACCAGGACACAGGACGTCAGTCAGTTCGAGTTCCATTTGCAGTTCCAGGTCCAGTAGGGGACAGATGGCGGATTGAGAGCCAGCACCAGACAGAGGGCTTGGGCCCTCAGTGACCCACGGATGAGCAGCCTAGCCAGAATACGGAAGAAGTGCTGCTATGGTCAGAAGAAACTTTGGGCCAATATGTAGCAGTCTGTCCCCGTCTCCAACTCACCTCTCTCACTTTACCAATATCAACCCTTTCGAGAATAAAGTGTGAGAGGTATATTTTTATAAAGAAGTGTGTTCGTTCGTTCATTGAAGTTCGTCATTATTGTTGATTACGTTTCCGCTTATATATGTAGATGTTTTGTGTAGTTGTATGTGGCTATACAACACCAAATCATATATGTTTTATATGTATACAAGAGGATTTGGGAGGGAAACCAAATGGGGAATTTTTTCCTTGTTTTCTTTCTTGTATATATATTTTTCGGGGTTTTTCTCCCATTCCCATCATATCAGTGTACATAAACCATATTTTGTAAATAAAAATCATATACCACTTTCGGGTTTTAAGTAGGTTTTCTTCATAGAGCAAATGTGGTATTTTGGTAACTGCTGCGCGCTATGAAGACGAATGTTTATATATTGTACTGCTGAATGGGTCGGCAAATGTGGCTAGCTAGGTTCCCTTAGATTTTTTAGTTAAAGCATGACCGCTACCATTCCCTCCCCCAAACCTTAAGGCCTCGTGCCTTCTTTGTAATATACAAAGAAATAAAATAAAATAAAGAGGATTAGGCATTAAATAACCTACAAAGGTAGACATGCCATAAAACCTAACCAAACCATTATCACTTGTTCATTTACTCTGTAAGTTGACAGGTTAAAATATGGCCGGTATTTCTCTCAGACTTGAGTGATGCCATATGAAAATCAAGAACGTTCTTATACTTGTGTTTGTATATGTGTTTGTTTACATCGTAGTCACCATAAAACTATTTGTTCTTCATTTCTCATTTCAAAGGTTTGTTTCTATTTTGCTGGCTTTCTTGTGTATAAAACCTATACCCAAATCTATTGTTTATATATTTGGTTTCTTTTCTTAATGATATATATCAACCTTCGTGGGTTGTTTAAGACCAAAGCCATCCTTATGAAAGGGCAGAAGTGACACAATTTCACCAAGTGGGGGTGATGAGGTTCATATCTCTCCAAAGAATTTCACCCAGTGGGGGTGATGAGGTTCATATGTCTCCAAAGAATTTCACCCAGTGGCGGTGATGAGGTTCATATCTCTCCAAAGAATTTCACCCAGTGGGGGTGATGAGGTTCATATGTCTCCAAAGAATTTCACCCAGTGGGGGTGATGAGGTTCATATCTGTCCAAAGAATTTCACCCAGTGGGGGTGATGAGGTTCATATGTCTCCAAAGAATTTCACCCAGTGGTGGGGATGAAGTTCATATCTCTCCAAAGAATTTCACCCAGTGGGGGTGATGAGGTTCATATCTCTCCAAAGAATTTCACCCAGTGGGGGTGATGAGGTTCATATCTCTCCAAAGAATTTCACCCAGTGGGGGTGATGAGGTTTATATGTCTCCAAAGAATTTCACCCAGTGGGGGTAATGAGGTTCATATCTCTCCAAAGAATTTCACCCAGTGGGGGTGATGAGGTTCATATCTCTCCAAAGAATTTCACCCAGTGGAGGCGATGAGGTTCATATCTCTCCCAAGAATTTCACCCAGTGGGGGTGATGAGGTTCATATCTCTCCAAAGAATATTTGTCCGAAAATGAAATTAATAGAACCACCAGATATCACGGTCCAACATTTTAGCCACTACACAAATGGGACTCCCTCTTGCTTATAAATTTGAAGGTAAAGCAATGACAGGACAGTTATTTATTAAAACTTCCTTTAAAAAATGTTATGTAAATTTAATATCACATGATTGTGATAAACGTCATTTCTTATTATACATAAGAGGATCATTAAATAAGTTTCCAGACTTTTTTCGTATGGGCACTTTTATTGATAGTACACACCTGAAACTCTAGTCCCCTTCGAATTAATCTCCTCCGGCTGTAATGCACTTCTTGTACCGATCCAACAACTTCTGGAAGGCTTCATGGAAGTCCTCTTGTGTGAGCGTGTCGATGTCCTTCGTCACACCCTCTTTCATCTCCTCAATTGTCTCTTAACGACAACCTCTGAGCATAGGGAATAACCAAAAGTCACAGTGAGAAAGGTCTGGACTATAAGGAGGCTATGGAACTGTCTTGATGCCCATCTTGGTCAAATAGTCTGTGAAGATGATGGAGTTGTAGACTGGTGTATTGTTCTGGTGGAAATGCCACTGACCCGATTTGAAGAGTGCTGGCCTCTAACCAACGGAATCTCTTCTAGAACTCCCTTAAAACCACAACATAATAACCCTAATCCTAACCCTTTGGCCAATCAACTCTGGTGTATTGACTTCATTACTCCTCCCACACATTTCATCATCCCTCACAGACTCCCTGTCTTCCTTGAATCTCTTATGCCACTCAAAAACTGATGCTCGATTCATGTAAGATGGTCGAAAAGCAGTCTGAAGCATTCCATACGTTTCTGTGGCATTTTTTCCAAGTTTAAAAAATAATCTTATTGCATATCGTTCTTCTAAAGTGTCGTTACGTCCAGATTGCATTTTTGAAATTGACCAGCCGTGACAATCAGTCTTTAGTAGGGTGTATTCCAATTGCTGCCATAGCTGTTCATTTGAACCTGAAATCATAAAAATTGGTCAATCATCTCATAAGATGTATAGCAATAACATACTGAATTTTCAAGAGTCTATGACAATTTTAAATGCCTGTACAAAAAAGCCTGGAAACTTATTGAATGTACCACGTAATATACATTGCACTTTGATTATGCCTATTAAAATGCCACCTATCATTCGTGATGGAGGTTGGAGTTGGTAAGAATTATACGCTTGTTTACTGGGAGCTTTCCTCTCCCCCAGGCACTACGTACTTGGCAGGGTTAAGCTTATCGCTTGGTGTCTCTGAAGGCGGCATGCCGAAGAGATCAAGCATTTTTGTGACGGTCACGCATGAGACTCGATTTTTACGACCCCTCCACCCCCTATAAAATAATTTCATGTCACATCTGGCATGGTGGCAAAGTGCTACCTGACGTTTGTAGCTCATTTGTCTGGGGCCGTAGAATACACCGGCTGCATCTCTGCAGAGAGGTGAAACTCCCCCAGTGAGTGTCCTGATATGAGACTAACCAATCTGAGGGGGAGACTCCAGTAATGCTGGAGCTCTGAGGAATGCAGAGTACTCCTTCATTGCCATCGTTCGCAGGTCCATTCTGGCTCGAAGTAGTAACACCTGATAGGGCCCTATCTATGGGTTAAATAAAACTAAACTGTGTGCTTATGCTAAATTGAATCGTTTGAAATAGAACTACTTTTAACATTTAAACAGAACTTATGTTAAAGTGAATTCTTTGAAATAGAATTGTTCATATGTATAAAAAAGGATTTGACATCAAATAACCTACAATGGTTGATATACCATAAAACCAAACTAAAACCAAGTTTTTATCAAAAACTAAACTTGACATTAGTGTCATTTGGATTAAATAAGATTACTTGCTTGATTCCTGGATGCATTCCATCCCTACCTAAGGTAGCACTTGACTTCTCCCCAACAAGGGCTAGCCGAGATTTGGGTTTATTGCACTGTGGTTGAGGAACTCCTAAAAGGGATTGCCGATGGGGCCAAGAATTATTTTGCAACGACCCCACAAGAGTTTCGATTTGTGCTGGGCTCCCTAAAATAAAATGGTCTTGTGCCTATTTTGATTTGGTTGGAAATTGGAAAATATTGTGCGTATTAGCGATTTAACATGATACGGGCCGTTTTCATGTAAACCTGGATGCAGAAACATGCGTTTATTTAAATAGATTCCATCAATGTCAGTGGCTTGAGATTTATACCTAAATCAAACTCCCTTTTAAACCAAAACTCCTCTCAAAAAACGACCTATCCACATAATGGTTAACGTATTCACCAATGGTCCGGGAGACCGGGGTTCAATCCCAGGTCGAGTCATACCAAAGACTCAAAAAAAAATGGTACTTGATACTTAACATTCAGCATTATAAGATACAGATCAAGGATAAGTGGAGCAATCCAGAGAAAGGAATGCTGCCCTCCCCTACACCTAGGTGTAGTAGCTCTTGAAAAGGGAGCCTTAAGGCTGTCCTCGATTACGGTCGGCCAACTTACTTCCCAAAACCAAATCAGCTGTTGATAATAGTTTTATTTCATTTTGTTTCTTTCAAAAATATTTCTTTTTCACTTACTCTGTCAACCGACAGGCTCATTTATTTATTTCCACTTCTTTGCCAGGGTGACTCATACCACCACAGCCACTAAGACATGTTAACAATTCCCCGCGTCAACAACATACTCAGGAAGTCCCTGTGGTATAACAGATAACGTGTTGGACTGATGTTTCGAAGTAAGCAAATTCGAACTCTAGTCTCACCATCATTCTCCTGAGCTATGGCTTAGATAATGCCACTGCTGTATTTCTACAAAGATTTGCTTAGGCATTAAACAACCCACGAAGGCTGATATGCCGTTAAAGAAAGAGAACAAAACAGTATCGAACGTCCAATTTAATCTGTCTGTTTTCCAATTTATCTATTTCAGCCTGTTCTCGTCTATCTAAGTGTTGTATCCTCGTTGCCAAAATGTTGTGACTGAAGTTATCAATAACAACATTGAACATTAGGAAGGTTAACAATAGGTTTATTCCTTTTCTACACAGTCAAAACGCGCGGCAATGAAAAGGGGATAATGTAATTTACGAAGCTCTTTGCTTCGATGTGGCACAAGGCCGAATGAATGGGGCCCCCAATGAGACTCGAACTCACTCGTGTAGATTTGCCAGTCAAGGTTGCTAACCATTACACCACCAGAGGTGCCCCCGGGAAGAGGGGATAATGTAATTTACAAAGCTTTTTGCTTCGATGTAGCACAAGGCTGAATGAATGGGGCGCCCAATGAGACTCGAACTCACTCGTGTAGGTTTGCTAGTCTAGCTTGCTAACCGTTACACCACCAGAGGTGCCCCCGGGAAGAGGGGATAATAATTTACAAAGCTCTTTGCTTCGATGTGGCACAAGGCCGAATGAAAGGGGCGCCCAATGAGACTCGAACTCACTCGTGTAGGTTTGCTAGTCTAGCTTGCTAACCGTTACACCACCAGAGGTACCCCCGGGAAGAGGGGATAATTTACAAAGCTCTTTGCTTCGATGTGGCACAAGGCCGAATGAATGGGGCGCCCAATGAGACTCGAACTCACTCGTGTAGGTTTGCTAGTCTAGCTTGCTAACCGTTACACCACCAGAGGTGCCACCCCGGGAAGAGGGGATAAAGATTAAAGAATTAACTCAGTCAGTATTTATGTATTTAGTTGGACGAGTTCAACTTCTTGTAGGGGAAAATATCCTCCCTTACAATACAAGGTCTTTTCTTATCAATTTTCTCGTGTGTTTTACTTTATCCGACCCCACCTTTTTATAGCTTTGTAAATTACTTCTGTTAATACAATTCTAGATATTTGTCAAGCTTTTCCCTTTTCTTTATTATTGTCACTCGATGCGAATTTTTACTTATGGCTTTTCAATGGTGTCTAGGAAAACAGCAAGTCTCCTCAGATCTCCAAGAGTCTTGTCAGTATTCTAGCCGATCTGTGTAGACCTGTGGTAGATATGGTTTTAATTTTTTTATCATATATCCAGTTCATCCAGCCTCTTTTAAAGTTTCTTGAGGATTGTTCCAAAGACTCCAACTACGATTGGTCTCACTGTTATGTTCTCTTTCCACTGCCGTTTCAACTTTTTCAGATCCTTTGGATAGAATAAATTTATTTTATCCAAAAGATCTGAAGTAGTCCTGTTAAATTTTTTTCGTGTTTTTGAATTTTTCAAAAACGCGTAACAGGATGGAAATAAGTTGGGGACCATAGTCGAAGGCGACTAGAAGGTTCCTTTTTCTATAGCTACTACACAGAGGTGTAGAGGAGGGCGCTACTCCTTTCCCTGGATTGCTCCACTTTACTCTTGATACGCACCTTATATTGCTAAGTGCTAAGCAAGGAGGTATCAAGTACCATTTTTAAAGTCTTTAGTATGACACGACATGGGATTGAACCTAGGTCTCCCGGACCATTAGCGAACACTCTACCCACTAGGCCAATGTACATAAATTTATATGTACATAGATATATGTACACACACACACATATGGAGATATATATTGAGAGAGACATAAAGAGACAGAGACAGAGAAATAGAGAGAGAGAGAGACAGAGAGCGGTTGAAAGATAGAGACGGGTGCAAAAATAATATTGAACCAATAACAATATCATCGTAAACAAATATTTGATATAATGAAAACAATGTTGACTTACGAATAAAAATGTCAAAAATATAACAATATCATATTTAATCTGATACACAATCATTAATCCACATATGAAAGTAATGAAAATGAATTTTAAAGAAATAAAAATATAATTTAAAATAAAATAAAGATTACATCAAAATTCCTCAATTACTGGTTTTATTGACAGATTGAAGCGTTCTTTAACGCACATACTCGCTTCACTTTTTTAATCTTAAATGTTTTCTCAAAAAAAGAAAAAAGACGAAGAAAAAAAATTAGGAAAATAAAGAGAAACGCGTCGTTTTGTTTGACGTTCCTCACCGTTGCATTTTCATTTTTATCGAGGAGACGTCACCCGAAATTTGAAAAAAAAAAAAAGAAAAAATGAAAAAAAAGAATAAAACAGTATTTAATTTTGAATCAAGATGTTTTTATATGTGTAATGTCTATATGCTTCGGCTAACTCTCATATATAAATCTATATATATAATTAAAAGTAAAGTTGGTGACCGTAGCCGCGGGGGACCCAAAGGTTCCCTTTTCAATAACTACTACACCGAAGTGTAGGGAAGGGTGTTAAACCCTTTCCCTGGATTGCTCCACTTTACCC
>CAUZXS010004236.1:0-5000 GCA_963585895.1 Sepioteuthis lessoniana
GACATACCACAATGTGTACACACAGACACACATATATATAAATAATGCAATATATTTCTATGATTTTATATGAAGTTGTCAGTGTAGGTTTCTAAATCCCATTTCCTTAATCCTAGGATGTATTACAGACAAGTGCTATCATCATCATCATCATCATCATCATCATCATCATCATCATCAGCCAAGAGACACTTGATGTGCTACTTGTATATTTACTACCAGCAGGCTTCTCATCACATCATAGAAGACACATTGACATTTACTCATTCTTCTTGAGAATGTGTAATGCTATTTGAAAGCATATTAAACAGAGATATCTTTCAAAAGTGTCATGGACTCTCAAAATAAAATATTTTTAAAACAAAAGCTCTTAACCTATGTTGTAAGTGACAGACTTAAGATAGATCTGTCAAGAGTGCCAGAATGTTGTCCCCAAATATCGTTCAGAATAATATTAGTCTTACATGAAATTAGCATAAAGGACTGGAGAAATGTCTGATGTATATATCCCATAAAAACTGATCTGCTTTATTGTGTGTGTGTGTGTGTGTGTGTGTGTGTGTGTGTGTGTGTGTGTGTGTGTGTGTGTGCATTGTCATTTTTTGTTTATCTGTTAAAACAACAGCCTATGTAAAATTATTTACAAGAAAAAAATGAAAAAATAGAAATTATATATATATATATATATATATATATAAATATAAAGCTAGCGGCAACAAAACTACTCATTGGATATCTTTGACATACAATTTAAAGAAAGTTATGATTTCTGTCCCATGATAGTTGCTACATATAGTGTATAAATTTATTTGCAAATATAGCAAGTATTATGGAACAAAGGTAGTATTTTGAATTATTTTAAAATCGTTATCATCATTATTCTAGAAAATTATTTTTGATCTGTAAAAGTAATATGTTCAAAGAAAACATTTAAAATCTATTTAATTTTTTCTTAAATTTTATAAATTTAGAACTATTTTTTTATCCAGATATTCTATAAAAAAAAATGCCTGACATAAAATATAATTTATTTGTAATACTTACATTTTTATTCTATTTTCTTATCTTTGAATAACTATGATGCTAATTTTACCAAATAGACATACATACATACACACATATAAGAATATGCACCACAAATGTTGTGTTGAGTTTAATGTAAGATGAAAAACACTGGTAATAATGCTGAGTGATTTTAATATTTTCAAAATCATTTGCAGCAGATGTGGTTTATAAAATCAACAAGGTCACAACAGCTGTCATATTAAATGGCATATTTGCTTTGCCCTCAAAGCCAAATGGCTAATTTCATTATGGAAGAATAACAAATACTTTATAACCAATTACAATTGAGTGACAAGGCATATCTGAGAGGTTATCAATTCAAGTAGGCCTAAAGTGCAGAGTATCATTAATAGTCAATTTAGACTTTCATCAAGTATTTCTCATTTAATGACCATAGGATTTAATTCTTTTATGACATGGTGGACTAGTAGTCATTTGCTAAGCTTAGCTTGGCACAAAGTCAGATAGATGGAGCACACAGTAGGAATCAAACTAACGATTGCCTGTTAGCCTAGATCACTTACTACTATACCATACCAGGGATTTTAAATAATTCACAAAATTGACCTTAGATTAGCACAAGGTTAGACATATGGAGCCCCCAGTAAGAAATGAATAAACTGCTAGCCCAGTTTACTAACCATTACATAATCATAGGTGCCCTAAATAATCTAAGCTTAGCATAGTTAGGCTAGAATTCAGGGGTGCCCAGTGAGGTCAAACTCATTAGTAAAAGCTCAATTTGATAATCGTTCACTATTCAAGGTGACCATGGTAGACTAGTATATACTATTGAGAGACAGGCAGTGGCAAACTGCTGTGATAAGATATCAGAAAATGGCATATGTAGTAAATAAAAAAACAAAACCAAAAACCAAAAACAACTCATCTGAAGATATGGTTTGGTTTGGTTTCTTTGTTTAATGATATATAAACCTTTGAAGGTTATTCAATACCAAAGCTATCCTTGTAGAAGAACAGCAGTGGTACTATTAACAGGGGGGGGGTAATACTTTTCCTAAGAGAATTAGTCTAAAAGTGAACATACTTATTTACTATGATGTCATAGTACAGCATATAAGCTAGTACACCATGCGGACTTTCTTTCATTCCAAATTAACAGTTCTAACTACTGGATAGTACTAAAACTTCATGAATTGAAAAAACAAATCTTTTAAACCAAGAGACAACTGAAAATGGACAGGGTTGAGGAATGTTTAAAAACATCTGTATTAATATAAATAACTTATTGGCAAGCTGCATTTTCTTGAAATATTGATAGCTCTGTCAGTGGGGCTTAGAATATGCTGACTGTATTCCCTGCAAAGACGTGAGAAGACCCTACACCTGGTCCTATAAAACCCAAAAAAGTGTCCTGGATATGACACTAAACTGCGTCAGATAGTGATACTCAAGACTTGAAGATTGTAGAGTACCCCTTCATTGCCAATACTCCCAGGCCCACTCTGACCTGGAGTAGTAATATCTGTTAAGGTCTCATCTATGGGTCAAATAGATCTGTTTGCACCCCCCCAAAAAAAACAATCAAGATATAACTACATAAAATATGTAAATATGAACATACAATGAATGCAAATCTCTAACCTCTAGGCAGAAAATAACTCTACATGGCTTAACATGCTGTTAAAATCAATCAATCAATCATTTAAATATTGATCAGATGTTGATACTTTATTTCAACATGACTTATATTTTACTGCATTGATTACACAGCTTTTAGAAGTGGTTATTATTCAATAGGGACTCAAGTATTGAGGTTCACAGGAACAGGTGCTTCATCATGATGATAATGAATATCATCATCATTATGTCAGATCTGTGTACACAGGTGAACATTTAAGGTATGTCTATAAAAGTAAGTAAAGTTGGCGACCATAGTCGAGGGTGACCCGAAGGCTCCCTTTTCGATAGCTACCACACCAAGGTGTAGAGAAGGGTGCTACTCCTATCCCAGGATTTCTCCACTTTACCCTTGATCCATACCTTACAATGCTGAGTGTTAAGCAAGGAGGCATCAAGTACCATTTCTTTTTAAAGTCTTTGGTATAACTCGACCTGGGATTGAACCCAGGTCTCCCGGGCCATTGGCAAACACTCTAACCATTATGCCAATGTCCGGTGACATGTCTATAGAATATATTAAAAATCAAAGTGATTGTTTGGCATAATAAACTGACAGCTAACAAACACCTTGATTACTACATATTTTATTAGTATCAGTTAAATATGAAAAATTTGCTCAATAAATTATGGTAATGAAATGAATCTTGAATATGTTATATCCAAATATTATCCTCTGAACCAAGTCCACATTAATAAAGAGAGAAGGATATTAAAGTATTCTGAGATGAACAGAATTTATTTTGACAAATTCATCTCATAGACCTTTTTTCTTTTTCATGTGTAATATTAAAATTTCAAACTTTTAGCTGAAGTTTTAGATATAAAAATTTTGCCACAAATGAGCTGATTTTATAACTTGGACACACTTGTGTGCATATGAAAAAAAAAAAAAAGAAGAAAGATATGAAATAGTTAACAGGTGTAAATATATACTAATATCTTTTTTTACAATTTATTTGTGAGTGTAGAACAGTAAAAAAATGTAAGGATTATTAATGTATAAATAAATACTTCAACCAAAAATTAAAGTGTGCTCTTGACGAAGGATTAAACTGTCATCATCTGGCATTTCCGCCAAGGATTAGAGTGTAGTATCTGTTCCTCTAAGTTATATCTCCATCTTTGGGCAGGACAAAGCACCATGTTTTAATCATTGTGCTAAAAGAGGCAAAACCAAGGAGAACTTGATGCTAAAAGCTATTAAAATAATCATAAAATTAGGTTGTTTATGTACAATAAAAAAAATTTAAAAAAAAACAGCAAAATTTACCAAGTTTAAATTCAATGAAATCAGAGATTCGCACAGTGTAATGTTATCATTGTAGGAAATGGTCATGGTGACAGGAGTTCAAATTCTAGATGAGGCTAATTGCATTTTACATAGAACTAATACCCACGGGAAAAGTATAAATCCAATTATTCTCCCTCCAATTATAGGTAAATAATAGAAGACTGGGTTCTTTAGCTATGGTAAGGCAACTAGTCTAAGAGAAGGAAAACTCTGAATTCAAACCTGTTAAACTCCACCAAAAAACTAACCTTGTGTCACTTTCTGACTGTGTGGAGGAGTTGGTAAATACATATATTTAATGAAACCAAAAGATAATTTGAAATTACTAAGAGTAGGAAAAATATTTTTTACAAAAAAAAACAAAGATTATAAAATAATAAATTATAAAAAATAAAGATTGCAGGACTGAAAACCATGATGCTTTAATTCCCTCATTTACATAAAGCAACATATTTACTCAACTTCTCTGCCATGAGTAGGTTATAAAACAAGTTAATTATTATCTTTTTAGCAAGGTACAGCTTGTTTGAATTCAGAGTTTTCCTTCACTTATAGTGGTTGCCATACCAAAGCTAAAGAACACTGCCTGCCCTACTATTTACTGATAATGGGAAAGAACAGTCAGATCCATCCCTGCCTCATGAGTCTGAGTGCAAAATGAAATGAAGTCAGCCTAGTAGAGGATTTAAACTTGAGTCATTAATTTTGTTTGTAATGATGAAAAATGTTATGCTAAGTGTGCCTTTAATACACATACACACACATACATATATAGGGAGGGGTCCTTATGGTGTAATGGTTAAAGCGATGGACTGAGGAATCGTAGTACGCGAGTTCATACTCCAGTCGCGCTATTATGTTCACTTTCGGGCAAATACCCTTGGGAAAGGTATGAACCCCCTTATCCTCCCAGCTATGGGTTTAATAGTACCACTACTGTTCTTCTAGGAGAATAGCATTGGCATTAAATAACCTACAAAAGTTGATATGCCATTAAACA
>CAUZXS010004236.1:10000-15000 GCA_963585895.1 Sepioteuthis lessoniana
AGTGTTTAATTAAACTTTTTAAAGTTCTTATCCAAGTTATCTATCTCTCTATGTTACTATAATCTTCAATTTATAAATATATATATATATAGATATAGATATATATATATTCTATCACTAATATTGAGCACTCTTTATTAATAAATATAGCAAACAACATTATTAATACTGATATATATATAATGTGTGTGTGTGTAACTATAATCCAGCAAGATTGTTATTATCCTAACTTAGAGAATAAAGCAATTTCCTGTCCAATTTGTAACTGAATAATGATTTTGTGAGGTCTGTATTTGCACTGAACATAAGTTTCTCAATCAACCAAATTCTTGATATATAACAGAAACAAATATGAAATGCTAATTATAATCCTTCATTCCTTCCTTGATAGAAGCATCAATATCAGCATGGACCACTGTTTCAACCTGAACCCAACAGCTTTGCAATTCATCTAGTAAAAATTAAAAATCAAAGGTACTGTAGCAGTTAATTCCAAATTTACAAATGAATAGAAAGATTAACTCTGAAAAAGATCTAGAAAAAACAGTCATAGGAGAGAAACTCTTTGATAGAAGAGGAATTTGTTAAAGTTTAGGAGATCAGAAGAAAAAGGATTAAGTCTATGGTAAAACCTTTAAAGAATCATCTACTTAAGTTTACATCAAAAGTTCCAGTCATTACCATCAACAAATTCAAGTAGATAAACCAAACTAATATGTTTTAATCATGTCTGCTTTTCCATTGTCTACACAAAGGCAGCTTTAGAAGAGATTGTTGAATTCACTAATATATAAAAATGACTCAGTTCCTTTCTTTATTCTACTAATGATCAAAGTGTCACTCCTGACTACCTAGAATTAGAGCTTAGTTCTTCAGCCTTTAGGCGGGAATCCAAGTATAATATCAATCCCTCCCCTCAGCCAGGTTTTTGGTCTTTGGATAGGATGCAGCAAAAAAGAAAAACAGAAAAAAAAAATAATGGGGAAAATCTGGTTTTGAAGATTCCAACCCTGGGACAAAATCTCTTCATTACACTCAAAAGAAATCCAAAGTATTCTAAGGCTTTTTGTGACATAATTTTTATCCTGGCTCACTCATAGACAGATAGGATCCCATGTTAAACTGATTTTACACTGAATTTGCCTTTATAGGGAAGCAAATGTGCATGAGGATCAGAGTGTAGCATTCATATTTTGGTGAATATATATATATATATATAAAGAATATTAAACTTAATAATCTACATAGTCATTTATCTGTTTGTTATTTTGTATTTGAGGAAGTATCAAATTTTTGCACATTTTGAAAAAAATAATTACTTTAATTTTATAATAGTTTAAATATCAACAGAATTTCCATCAGTATTGATGCTAAACTCTGGAGGCGTGTATAACATAATTGGTTAATGTCATGAGAAATGGAATTGGTGGCACAAGTTTAAATTCAGGACAAGGGTGTTTGGCATTTCACTTAATGGGAAAAGTATGAATCCATCTGTTACCGACCTATAGGTAAATAATAGGGCAGACTGGGTTATTTAGACTTGGTTTAGTAACCAGGCAAGGAGAAGGAAAACTCTAAATTCAAACCAGCTGTACACCATTTGGAAATTAATCTTGTGTCACATCCTGCCTATAATAGATCGATTGGGTAAATACATACACTATGATTCTAGGGAAAAGTGAACAGGTTCAAATAAGAGGAGAACAGACGGATTTTCAAAGGCATTAGCATAAAGTGAAATGCAAACAGCTTTGTCCTGGATTTGAACTTGTGCCACTGGTTCCAGATCCTATGACAATAACAGTTATGATAGCTGTCATAAAATTATTGGATAAACCTCTCCAAAAAATTATAAGTACAGTAGTTTTTTGACAAGAAATTCTTTTAATGATGATATAAAGTGCATATAATTGAGGGGTAACAATTCAATACCAGTAAGAAATGTAAGTAATTTAATCAAGAAGATTTCTGTATAAAATTAACTATTTGTACTTAACATTTAACGTGTGAAAGTAAAGTTTGAATGTATTTGTACAACCAAAGGATCAAATAGTGGGAATGCACTTAAAAATGGTGACTATATCTTAATTTCCTAAACTTATTTTCTTCCCTCTACTCCATAAAAATGAACAAAACAAACTGTTATGCAAAACTATAAAACAATGTCAGTAGTGATATGAACTGACAAACTTAGAAAACAGGTAATCACATTAAGACCAGTGTCAGGTTGACTTTGAAAAGGTGGCAGAACAGAAAAGAAAAAGTTCCTAAATATGAATCAATACAATCCCCCAGAAGAATTGCCAACTCAGGCAGGACATTGTCTCTCCTGTCAGTCAGTTGAAGAGATTCCAGAATAGACAGTCAAGATGGCTATCATATCTCAAGAAGGCTTATTCTACAAGTGAATATTATCATTGTTACTCTGAAATAACATTCTCCTTCTCTCTGGCTTATATATATATATATATATATATGTGTGTTGTCATCTGCAGACTCACTGTTTCACTGTATCATAACTCTTCAGTGTGGCTAGATATGCAAGATACTTGGAGCTGGGATGAAACCTGGCTGACTTTACGTCAGTCAGATATCTTACCCCTAACTATCATTATTCTCAGCGAAAGCGGAGGAATTTCTTAAGTACGTATTCACATATACGCTATTGGCTACTGGAGGGCTCAATTCATGAGAACAGCTTTGCATTTATTTATGTATATATATGCATGTTTGATTAAATAATAAAGACACATTTTGTCGATATAATTTTATGTCTTTATTAATTAATCAAACATGCTTAAATGAAAGACTGCTGCCCAACTACACACACACACCCATATATATATATATTATACAAGTTTTGCTGGAAAATGTTTTAATGTTGAAAATGTTGCATTGTGTGTATGTGAGTGTATGTATGATAGTATTCACTGAATATGAGTTAAGCCAGTTACACATGAAGCGTAAAGTTTCTTGGACTTTTCCACTGTGATTAATACTCATTATAATATTATATAGGTAACATAATTATCATTTTCAAATTTCATGGAGTTTTCACAAAATAAAAGTATTACTACCTCATAATATGAAAATATCTAATTAAGTAAAACAATATATATATAATATGTTATCGATACCAATAACCCATTCCTTTATATTTTCACAATCATATATAAAAAGATGAAATGCTTACATTTATATTTCATAGAGAAGCCTTCTTAGTGTAATAGTTATTCTCAAAGGAAATGGAATTAGCAATCCAAGTTCAAATCCTGGACAAGCAGTTTTGCATTTTACTTTGTGTTAATGCTTTTGAGAGTCTAGAAGGAAAACTTTTGAATTCAAACCAGCTATACTGTGTTTAAAAAATTGACCTCATGTCACATCCTGTTAGTGGAAGAGGGGCTGGGTAAATGCATACATTTATATTTCATAAATTCTTTTAAAATTAAGAAACCTCTATGCAATGCTATGAACAACCTTTTTTTTTTTTTACTTAAGCTAAAAAAAATGGGGTTCATCACTATTGTTATGCTTAAAGAAACTTGCAAAGACAATAGAAGAACTAGAAATCAAGATCATCCAGCAATACTAAAATCAGATGGAATACTGAGACGAGTACCAGAATAGTTAAGACACTTGTTCTCACTTAATATCATATAGAAGGCATTAGTTACTCTTCATGTGAAAACTAAATAAGTACATATTATTATTATTATTATTATAATAAAAAAAAGAGATGAAATGGTTAATCACATAATAAGTAAAAACAGCAAACTGACACAAAAGGAATACAAAACTAAGTACAACTGAGTGGGAAAGGTGCTCCACTAGGAATTGTGCAAGTGATTAAAATTTGACCATACTAACAAATGGTATATGCACAAATCAGAATCCCAGAAAATTAGACCCATAAAATTCTCTGGATTTTGAGATACAAATGAATTATCCAATTCTGGCCAGAAGACCAAACCTAATGGTAATTAAGAAGAAGAAAAGAACTTGTCACCTGGTGGATTTTGCTGTTCCAGTGGACTATAAAATGAAAATGAAAGAAAACAAAAAGATAGACAAATATTTGAATTTCGCCAGAGAATGTGGAACATAAAAAGTGATGGAAATACCAATTGCAGTTGGTACCTCTGGAATGGTCTCCAAAGTCTTGAAATGAGACGGGGGAAATGGAGATCACAGGAATTATTGAGATTACCTGAACCACAGCTAGAATACTTAAAAGGAAACTTTCTGACACTCAGTCGCAAGTGAAAAACCACCAGTTAAAACTGGAGTGGACAACTCATATAGAGTGAAAATAATAATAGAATGAAAAGTATAATCTATACTACAGTATGCAAATCTATATGTTTTTCCATCCTTACTAACATCTTATTGGGGGTGTCCTCGTGGTGTAATGGTTAAAGCGATGGACTGCGGAATCGTAGTAACATCTTATTGTAAATTAATTAATGAACAACAGAAGTGAATTCAGATTAAAATATGAGGTATATTAAAAAAAGAACCAAGACTAAAGCTGTATTTACTAAAACAGAAATGAGCAATAAATGAAAATAATTTACATCAAAATAGTTCCTTTGGCATTCAACACAAGTATTCCAGTGAGTTTTCTATTGGTTGAAGCACCTCTGAAACATCTCTTTTAATATGCTATGAAACTGCATCATTATAATTTTTCAATGTCCTTTATATCTTAAAATTATTTTGTTAATGGCTGATTGGCATAATGGTTAGAGTGTGCTTTTAAAGTTATAGGGGGTTGTCTTTCTCCATCTTGTATGGAGTTGCTTTGATTTGTTTTTAAGGTTGTTTTACCCAATTCTTTTGCACTAATTTTTGAGATTTTGCAGGGTTTGGGGGTGTCATTTCGTAGTTAGTTATTTAATAGTTAAGGTTTTTTTTAGTTTTGACCGACACTCCTCTACTGGTGAGGTAGTTTTCCTTCTTTTTTTTTTTTTAAGGAATTCGTTTAGTGGATGTAG